>NW_018923520.1:40951-67248 GCF_002207925.1 Prunus avium
GGGGGGGGGAAGAATGAAGGAGGGAAGAAATGCTTGGCTTACACGTTGCCTCCTTCCTTTCTTCTACAAGGGTACTTTGGTAATCTATCACACATAGGGGTGTTTTGGTCATTTTTGTCCAACTTCAAATTAAACATACTTAATTTAATAATCTCAATCCAAAATCACTTGATACCCATAATCATTCTCCACAATTATATTATTTTTCACTAAAATATGAAAATCCACCTTAAATTTTTCGGTTTATTACAAACCCACTAGTGTAATGGTTTGGAGTATTTACTCCCTCAGGCAAAGTCTTGGGTTCCAGTCCTAGCGTCCATGTAGTGTGTGAGTTTAGTATATTATTGCCCCTCTCAATAGGAAATGTCCTAAAAAAAATAGATTGGGACTTACTTGCAACTTAAACTAACTACATTACTAATTTTAGCAAACTCAAAATCACATAGACCAAAATGAAAAATGAGTTAAACTACATGGAGGATTGTTATAAAGTTAATCCACAGGGTGCATGCCATGTGCTAGGAACTCGAGCCTTTGCAATTAGCATCGGTGCATTTGCGTGCATTTACTAAAATCTTGACCATTTGATTAATCTAACGAGGTTAATTAATCCACATTAGCATAGTTATATTATCTTAAAAATCACATGTTGTACCGTATCAATTACCCTTCCCCATCTTTAATGAGCGCAACCTTCCACTTCCCCTTTCACACCCTCCCCACCCCACGTCTCTTATGAGAAACCCTCTTCCAAGACTCTTATTTCCATGGTTGTTATCTCTCCAGTGGTCTAATCCCAACCCCTCCTTATCTGAGTCCCAAATGCAAACAAGAAACAAAACCACGTACCTAATGAATTATAAGGCAAATAAAAGCAAAACCAATCAAAAATTCGAAGAAATCAAATTTTAAAAAAAGCTAGAGAATTGGTAAGCACCAATAATGGATTATACATACATAATACTGGACTTGATACATACATGTAGATTCAAGATTAATTAATAAATAATTATTTGTATTGTTCTACTAATCTTAATATTGAACATGGTCTCTGTGAAAGTTGAGGAGAAATTGAAAAGTGCATGGAACTGAATATGTTGTGGGAATTCCCTTTTATCAACACAGAACTAACTTGTTCAAAACACAAGTATGGTTATACCCAAGTATTAATTATTCTATGGTAAGCGAAATTAACAATGATAAAGAAAACTAAATACAGCTTTATCATTAGGGCTGGACCGTTGAGCGATGGCAGCCATGGGAATCTAGGAGTCTAGGAAAAGGGAGACGTGAGAGAGAGAGGTTATGAAAGGGGTGATATGATACAACATGTGATTTTTAAAGATAATATAACAATGTTGATGTGCATTAATTAACCTCATTAAATTAATCAAATGGTAAAGATTTTAGTAAATGCACAAAAATGCAATTATGCTAAATGAAGAGGCTCGTGATCCCATGTGCTACTCAATGAAACTACAAGTTAATAAACAAATTTTGAATCAATTACAAACAATTTTGTATTAGGGTTAAGGAGAAGAAATAATGTCAGGTAATACTAGGGGTGGAAGTGATTCGATAACCGACCCAAAATGAAGGAACCAAGGAACCAACCAACATGCCTCCCTCGCTATGGCCTAAATGGAATTGTCACCGAACCATCGAAACCAGCGATTTCGATTTTAGTTGGATCAATTTCACTTTTGATACGTGTAGTTTGTCCAAATTTTAATTTTTGTCTCTATGCATTGAATTTTGTCGATTTTTGTCCCTATAAGATTATTATTTTATTTATAATTGTTTGGGAGTCATTCTGGATAGGCTAATAATCACTTCTATGGAGAATTAATTCTCCATATAATCACTTTAGGTGGTTTCAAGTGATTTTATGGAGAAGCACATTCCATGTGCTTCTCCCCAAAATCACTTAAAAATCACTTAAAGTGTGATATATGGAGAAGCACATGAAAGGTGCATCTCCCCATAAATGATTTTGGCCCTCCCAGAATCATTCCCAAACGAGCCCAAAATATTGGGCACCTTGAGAATCCACTTTTGTTTTATTTATAATGAGGTGTCAAACAAACAATGGGCCGGCCGTTTAAAGCCCATTTATTAAATTATATTTATTTTTAGAAAAATATTATATTTATTCCTTAAATTGAAGTCTATTTCTTTTCTCTAATAATATATTTTAAAAATCAATGATTTCTTTATAAATAGCCTAACCATTTTCTATTAAATGTACTTCAAAAAAAAGTTATTGGCTTTTTTTTTCAACAAATAATAAATCTTGTTAATATATACATAATTTTTAAAAAGATTGAAATGAAATTATATAAAAAAAATTACAAAAACTACAATACAGAAATCGAGCTTGGCGTGGGATTATATGGGCTGATTATAAGAGCAAGCCCAATGGTTGGGGCTCTAAAAAGGGTGCATAGAGCTTCATTTAAAGCTCCAATTTAATAACAAGGGTATCCATAGTGGTTGGAGCTCTAAAACCAAAAAGACAAAAAAATCATTTAAATATTAGATGACATTCAAATATGCAAGTGGGGACAATTAAAACTGGAGCTGTTGGATGAGCAAGGATGTAGTTGCTTTTGTTCCGCGTGGGCCCCACTGGGTTTCAAGGGCTTCAAGGGCTTCAACCAACTCCATATATTTTATGGATGTGGTTGCAATGCTTTGGTGGGCTTAACCATTTACCCTCCGTTTGGATGAAGGAAAATAACTCGGAATTTTGCTAAAAGCTGGGAATTTAAGAGAAGAAATTGACAATTCCCTTGTTTGGCAACTTAAGTGCGGAATTTGTTAAATGATGCGCGGAAAAAATCATGGAAATTGAGGCATCAAATTCCAGAGTTTAATTTCCACCAAAATAGGCGTCATTTCACAATTTCCATAGTGCGGGAATTCATATTTTCTAGTGTGCCAAAACTTACATTAAAAAAAAACCACCAAACTTTTCATTTAAAAAAAAAGAAAAGAAAAAAAGTAGACGTCTCTCTAGATCAAATTTGAAGGTTAGTCTTCAAACCTTTCTCTCCTTCAATTTATGTTTTTCTATTTTAGGGTTACCCTGGTTTCTGAATGGCTATCAAAATTGGGTGTTTCTAACTAAATTTATGAATATGTGTTGAATGGGTTTTGTGATTTTTGCAACACTATGGCTGGATTTTGGGAAGTTTTAACAAAATACTCTATGCCCATGGATATTGGTGTGTGATTTGTGTTTATGGTACAGCTCTGTAGTTGTTTGCTAGCTTTATCGCTTTGTGTTATCACCTTGTTCAAGTTTTACCCTTCGGGGCCATTTGGTTCATGGGAAAGGAGGCTTGGGAATGGGAATTCAATTGCTTTCCCATGTTTGGGAAGTCCAGGCATGGGAAACAGATTCCTAGCACATGGGAAAGTAGGGGGGAAAGTGAAGCCCCCCTCTTAACTTGGGTTTTGTTTTCCCTCTTCATGGGAAAGTTTGGGAAAATGAGCCAACATTCAATGCACAATTTTCATGACTATTTTGTCCCTATGAGCAATTTATAATTACAACGTATCATTAAATGCATTCTTTTTTTATTTGATTTAATATGGGTATAATTAGAAAATTATACAAATTTAGTTTTCCATTCCTACTCAAAACAAACATGGGAAAGGAAATAAAGTGAAATCTCCCGGTTACTTTCCGAACATTACCAAACGTGGGAAAGGAATCTTTCATTCCCATTACTTGGGAAATGACATGGGAATTGATTTCCCCTCAAATTCATTCCGTGAACCAAACGGGGTCTTCGTTTCCTTACTCTGAAGAAAAAGCCTATGCTGCTGAAAAGCTTTTTATATACTTTGTAAGGAAACGAAAAGCTTTATTGATTGTTATATGCTGCTGAAAATCGATTTTGGTCTTCTCCCTTTCTTATTTGACTTTGATTATTTGTTTGGTAGTCTCATGACGATGCTAGAGGTTTTCGATTTAAAGTTATAGAAAATTGGGATGATATAGTAGATTTGTGTGGCAAAGATAGAGCCGCTGGAGAGGGCACTGAAACAGGTGCAAATGCAACTGAGGTTATGACTCCTACTAATGAAGTTGATCATGTTGATTTGGATGGTGATACACAAGATTTAGAAGATATTCATGTTATTGATGATATTTCACCAACCTCAACAAATGCCCAAAAGAGAAGAAATCGTGCATCAAATTCTTCTGATATTCTTCCTACAAAGAAAAGAGGTGATGTAAAAGATGTTATTGCTGATTCGATTGCTAGAATGGCTTTATCATTTGAAGAGTTTATCCATGTTGATACTAAGAACCTGGATCCAACAGAGGTATATGCTAAAGTACAAGTAGTACCAGGTCTTAGTGAAAATGAACAACTCAAAGCATGCGCTTAGCTGATAGAAAATGACAAACAATTTCAGATGCTGAAGGCACTCCCAATTGAGAAAAAAAAGAGTATGTTGTTGATGTTTATTGCACATGGGGAGTGATTTGGTTTGCTAATATGCTCTGTTTGTTTAAGTTGAGTTATTTAGTTCATCAAACTATATATTATTTTATACTTCGAGGAATACCTTCTATGTCGGTTATCATTTTTTTTGCTTTTTCAAAATATTTAATTTCTGTCATTTACAATTTAGATGAGCTATCCAAACATTGAAATTTTCAATTTCTGTCATTTACAAAATTCGACATATATAAATCCATACACTGAAATCTTCAATTGCCAGAAATTGAAATGACGGAAATCTAAATTTCGTCATTTTAGAATTCTATGTAATTTGCAATTCCTTCATCCAATGGGAGCATTAGAGACCCATTTTTGCTCCATTGGGGATGGGTTTTTGGCATGAGTTGTTATAACTTGCAGCCCCAAGGTGGTTAGAGCCCTCATTAGACTTAAACGGGTCGGCCCATTTGACACCTCAACTTGGGACATGTGACACGTAACAATAATAATATCTGGTGACTGACCTTGATTAGTTGGATATCTTTAATCCATGTAGGACCCGACTGTGTCTTCCCTTATATTGTCATGTTGGACTTCAAAGGTGTTGGGCCTATGTGTGGCCTAGTTTCTCTATTTTTTTGGTAGATGAGATTGCTTTCTTTGTTATCTGCTTGAAATGTTGACGTCCTCTCCTAAGGGCATCCTCATTGAGGGGCTTTATTCATGGCTCTAAAAATTGTGTATAAAGCCCCATTTAAAGCTCCAAAGGAATATTCCCAACTCTAAAGGTATCTTTCCCACAATGGGGGCTTTATACTCAAGGTTTTAAAATTTAAATGATGTAATTTGACTTATGCGCTTTTGTTGTTGTTGTTTTGTTAACTTATTTTGTGTTAATGTACATTTGTCTTATGGTTTTTTTATGAACATTTTGACAAAAAAAAAACAAAACAAAAAAAAAAAAAACCTAAATTTGGACAACATTCATAGAACAAAATTTTATTTTGTAATAAACAACAAACACACATAAACATTACAACATTGAAAGTAAAAACGAATACCACACAGCTTAAACAAAAAACACCTTAAACTAAACAACATTTTAGTTATCATCATCTAACTCATTAGTTGACCAACTTCGACCAAAGTTACTTTCCTCCCAGTCTGTAAGGAGTTTGTTTGTAGAACATTCCTTGCACAAGTACTTCATGCTAAAAGGGTTGCACTTGCAAATAATAGGAGATTGGGGCCTTTGTGGAGACGGGATCGGGTCTCGGTAGTAGGACTGCCACTATCCAACATTGTCCAGACTTATTAGCATAATTAACCTCCTTGCATATACCTAAGTTTTTATCATGTGAAATCTTGCTCCCACAATATTTACCAATATACTCTATAAGAAATATTTCTACATATCTTGACTTTAATTATGTGATATTACCAAATGGATCTTGAGCCTATGCATTTATGCATTGTGCATTTACACGCATTTGGTTTAATCTAAACCATTACAATATGTAAGATCCCACATCGACCAACGGAGAGGGGTTGATGTGCCTTATATGTACATGCCCGCATCCATCTAGCACGAGGCCTTTTGGGAGCTCACTGGCTTCGAAGTCATGGGAACTCCGAAGTTAAGCGAGTTGGGGCTAGAGTAATCCCAGGATGGGTGACCCACTGGGAAGTTGCTCATGAGCTCCCAAAAATAAAATCGTGAGGGCAGAGAGGGGGGCCCAAAGCGGACAATATCGTGCTACGGCGGAGCCGATCCCGAGATGTGACAATTTGGTATCAGAGCCACTCTACTGTGTGGTGTGAGTGTGCCGACGAGGACGTCAAGCCCCTAAGGGGGGTGGATTGTAAGATCCCACATCGACCAACGGAGAAGGGTTGATGTGCCTTATATGTACATGCCCGCATCCATCTAGCACGAGGCCTTTTGGGAGCTCACTGGCTTCGAAGTCATGGGAACTCCGAAGTTAAGCGAGTTGGGGCTAGAGTAATCCCAGGATGGGTGACCCACTGGGAAGTTGCTCATGAGCTCCCAAAAATAAAATCGTGAGGGCAGAGAGGGGGGCCCAAAGCGGACAATATCGTGCTACGGCAGAGCCGATCCCGGGATGTGACACAATAATCCAATAGTTTAAGCTCAAGCCACATAAGCTACTTTAATTTTAAATGATTATTCTTTTTTAAATTAATAGCTAACTCCGTCCATTAGCCTTTTTACCAATACTTTGGCCCTCGATGCAATTTTTTTTAACATTCCAAAAAATTGATTTCAATTCATCTGTGAGTCTTTATGGAGCATTGTATGTCTCTATGTAGAGTAGCTAGAGAACCTCATCGCCTAACAAAATTAGCTTGGATAAGAGAGGGAAAGGGAGAAAACAAAGATAAAGAGAGGCGATTTAGAAATCCTTGAAGAATCTTTTGGACTGAGGTGGATCCACAATTCAAGTCCATCACTTCTCAATCAACAACTTATTCTTTCATTCATCAACGACCCTGATCTCCTTTTTTCTTTGTCTTTAATTTGGTACCATTTGCTTTGTTTACTGGACATTGGGGTTTGTGTTCACCTAAGTTTTCTTTAACTTCAACTTAATAGATCTTTTTTCTTCAGCTGATGTGGTTTGCTTTTTACCATTGGATTATTGTGATGGTTCACATTAAATGCACTATTCATAAATGCAAAGGCTCATGATCCTCATCAAACCCTTAGTAGGATTTATACAACAACTGTCTTCAAATATAGTGCTTTTTAGCAACTTTTAAATGCTTCATTAGTCTTGTGGGAGCGATTTTCGTCCCCAAAGAATATTCGTTTGAAGATTCCATCTTCCTCTTCGCTTCTCTTTCTCCCTGCAAGACAATATGGAGCAAAAGACCACATCCAGGGGTTGTTGGCCAAAGGCCCTCCGATGCCTAAGTTAGGTTGAGTGTTTGTACGTAGGAAAACAATAGCTAACAATAGGATGAAAATTTCTCTAGGGTGAGAACCAGGTGGCAAGAGCCGTGTGTAGTGGCCGGAGCGTTGTGTGAGAGAGAGAAAGAGTATGGCTGCTAGGGTTTGTGAGAGAGAATTTCTGCAAAGTTTCAGACAAAAGTTTAGACGTACCTCAACCCTTGGTGTAGCCACGTATTTATAGGAGCCTCAGAGGCTTGGGTTTCAAAAGAATAATTCTGCAGATGGAAATGAATTATTCTTCCCTAATTTGGAGAGATTGACGTAATTAAGGATTTGATTTAAATCAAATCCCTAATTAGGATAAGAATCGAATAATTGCCAATTAAATCAAATAACTCCCAATTAGGCCAAATAATTCCCAAATTGATTGGCTTAATTTTTTTGACCTAGGATCAGTAGATATTTTGCTTCCACAAGTCTTATGGGTGACAAATTAACATCAACAAATTTAATTCTTTCGACAACAGAAATACAATTTTTACCAACAGACTTTGTATGTTCGAAGCCAATCTTTGCATTATACTTTTATGCATTTGTTTACAAATTTCACATGGACTAATTTGATTTTGTGTGAAGAAAAATCTAAACGGTGCAATAATAATACTAGCATAGTTTTGTATGTCCAACTTAGTAGTAGCCACAGAAATATCAAGTGCATAGACACTGTTAAATTTTTTTTTTTGGGAGTTTCACTATTATGCCCAATATAAGGACCCAAATTATTAAAAAATCTTACATGAAATGGACTTTAGAAACACACCCAAAGCTCATTTACAACATAATAAAGAGACTTCGAACTTCCTATAATTACAAAATTACCATCGATTTCTTAAAACAAGCCCAACCCCAAACCTCATAAAAAAAAAAACCAAAACACTCAACATCACATCAAAGTAATTTAATAATCAAAATTAAATTCAACAGAGTCAGTTGTCCTTTTTTGGGTTTGTTTATAGAAATTAAATGATGTATAGTTTATCTTCTTTTTTTTTCGGGCAAGGTGTAGAGTTTATCTATACCACTAGTATGGGAAACATATATTTTGCCAGCTAATAAGAAGATGACACTTGAAAAAGGAATATTCCTTAGGTAAACTATTTACCCTAATTAAATTATATTTAATTAGGAAAATTATCTTTGATTTAAAATATGAATATCTCCCTAAATCAAGGATCCAATTTCCACCAAATCTCTTGGAGTAATTCCTATCATCTTTTCAGGGAAAGAATAATCCTAATCAAATAAGGATTATTCCCCCAAAACCCTAGCACACAAGGAGACTATAAATACAGAGCTAAAGAAGACATTCAAGGTAATTCTAAATTCATCTCTAAATTCTAAAACCATAAAAAATTCCTCACACACACACACTCTCTCTCTCTCTCTCTCTCTCTCTCGTTGCCACCCTCACTCTCTCTCTGACACGGCTAAGCCCCACCACACACTACTAAGGCCGCCCGACTCTCCCGGTGAGAGAAAACTCCATCTACTTTAGCTATTGTCGTATCTTTATAAAGATCCAATTGAATTAACTTAGGCATCGAAGGGCCTTGGGCTAACACCCCCCCGGGTGTGCTCTATTTACTCGTATTTATTTTGCAGAGATCGAGGAAAAGAGGGAAGGAGGATCGATATCGAGGAATCAACCCACAAATATTCCCCAGTGCAACCCGCAAATATTCCCCAGTGCAGAATTTTGCTCAAACATTTTGATGCTTTCATTGAGAGCATGAGTTATACTCAACGCGTATTCTTGAATCAAAGGAATTCGTCCTCCTATTCATTACTCAACCGAACCATTCCAAACAACCATGGTTGGAAGCACACAAACAAGAAGTAGGGCCACTGGATGACTCAATCTATGACAGACCCAATCCATGCTTCTCGAGGCCCTGTTGTCAAGACCAAGGCTCCACAACACGACTATGTGGCCGTGAACACCCTTCCACCACACGGCACCACAACCGGGACAACATCATCACCCATTTATCTACTTGACAGTGTCCAACTCAACAGTCAGCTCAGCTCTCATCCGAGAAGATCTGGGGACATAACATCCGGTATTCTACACATCAAAAGCCCTTCTCGATGTAGAGACTCGCTATCCGAAAATGGAGAGGCTCATTTTGTCCCTTATAGTTTTCGCAAGAAAGTTAAGACCTTACTGCCAAGCTTAGCGAATCATCGTCATGACATAATTTCCTTTGAGATCGATCCTTCATAGTCTCGACACTTCTTAACGACTCATGAAGTAGGCTATTGAATTAAGTAAGTACGACCTCCTCTATCGACCGAAGACTGCCATAAAAGGCCAGGCTTAGGAGATTTCGTTGCAGAGTTCACTCCATCAGTCGAAGAAGAGAAGATGGTTAACAGATTCAAGGAAAGTTCTAGAGTAGACGAGACCTCCTCCACCGATCCTAACATGCCTAAAGACATGTGGAAGTTGCACGTAGATGGAGCGTCAAATCACAAGGGAGCTGGAGCGTGCATCGTTATAATCAGCCCAGATGGAACCTTGTTGGGGCAAGCCATCACACTAGGCGTTCCAGCCTCAAACAACGAAGTAGAGTACGAGGCACTACTCACTGGCTTAAGCGCAGTAAAGGAGCTATCCATCCAGAGGCTAGCCATCTACTCCAATTCCCAACTGATCACCAATCAAGCGTCAGGGGAGTACATGGCGAAGCACCCAAGGATGATCCAGAACCTACACAAAGTCCAATAGCTTTTGAAGACATTCCATACATGCAACATCCAACAAGTTCCCAGCGTAGAAAACACACATGTCGATGCACTGGCAATTTTGGGATTAGCACTGGATACCCAGTTTAGATGTTCAATCCGGTCAAGCTCCTTGCTCATACAAGAATCGAAGAAACAGAGCCAGCGGACATGATGCAGATCGATAAGGATCCGAGTTAGGGGTAGGCATCAAGATCATAAAACTAGAAAACCAAGCCAAACCAAATGGAAAAAAAATCGTCAAAAACTGAGTTGACTAAAAAGTCAACAAACTACAACCAAACCCAACCAGACCAATTTTAACCGATCCCAGTCTCGGTTTCACAACTCATAGCACCAAACTGAACTAAACCAAATCGATTACTGTATTTAATATATATATATATATATATATATATATATATTAAATACAGTAATCGATTTGGTTTAGTTCAGTTTGGTGCTATGAGTTGTGAAACCGAGACTGGGATCGGTTAAAATTGGTCTGGTTGGGTTTGGTTGTAGTTTGTTGACTTTTTAGTCAACTCAGTTTTTGACGATTTTTTTTCCATTTGGTTTGGCTTGGTTTTCTAGTTTTATGATCTTGATGCCTACCCCTAAGTCGACTTAGGGTTTTTTTTTTCTTTTTCTTCATTTCTCCCTCTATCTCCTCTCGTGACTTTCGCTTCGTCTTCGATACGAAACACAAGAGAACGACGCCAATGACAAGACACCGATGCCAACGACATAGCTCCTCGCTTCCTCACTCCCTTGTTGCTCCTTTGTCGACGACGATGACGGCACAGCTCAGGTAAGAACATTTTCCTCTTCTTCTTCTCCTTTTTTTGAATTGGAATAGCTCTCTTCTTTTGATTTCAGATTGGGGGTTTCCATTAGGGATTACAATTAGGGGTTTGAATTGAATGACAGGTTTCAGTTTTGGGTTTTGGGTTTTGGGTTAGGGTATCAATTTAGGGATTTGTTCTTTAGGGTTTCAATTCGGGCATGTTGATTCTAATATTTTTCCCATTTGTGACAGGGGCTTCGAATTGTTGTTGTTGTCGCTTTGAATTAGACTTGCAGAATTTTGCATGTTATTGTTCCCAAAGTTTTATATATTCTTATCCCTTTGATTTTATTTGATTTGTTTTTGTTTTTTTTTTCAATTGATTGGATTGTTTCTGTTGCTTGCTGCTTTTGATATCTTCATCTTATGATGGTTTGAAGGATTGATATCTTCATGTGATGATTTGAATTGAGAATTCATGAATTCATGATGATTTGAATTGAGAATTCATGAATTCATGATGATTTGAATTGAGTCTATAATCAAATCTGTTTATCATGATGAAATAAGATGGCAAGAAATGATGATGATGAATTGATATATTGAGAATTGATGAAAAAATTGATGATGAATTGATGAGAACGTTGATGATTTGAATTTGTTTGATAATGAAATTTGTTTTAATAGATTTCTTTATATAATGATGTTGATTAATTGATGATGATTTGAATTTGTTTGATATTGAATTCTGTTTTTGTTTTTGCTGAATTGGAATTGAAATTTGTTTATGTTAGTTTGGTTTTTTTTTTATGAAATTTGTTTTTTCGAAAGTAGGTTGTGTAAATTAGTATATTTTTGTGTTCTAAATCTAATTTTTTGTTTTTTGGATTGTTAAATTAGGTTATGATTTTTGTTTAATTGATTTTTAGGTATGTTTTTAGGTTCTATAACTCTTGCATAATTATTAATTAGGGTATGTTGCTACTATGTTGGTTTTGTTTTGATATTAGGCTCTTACTTCTTATTAAAGGAGGGATGGACTAATTTGAACAATTGCCTAATAATAGTAATGAAGTATGCTCTTCTTCCGCATTTGCATCATCGCCATCACCTAGCCTACCAATAACCCAACCTCAAGCCCAAACATCTCCTCAACCAAGTGGTCTTCCTCCATTACCTCATTCCGAGACTAGAAAATCATCAAGAGAAAAATCAAAGGTATGAGATCACTTTGAAAAATATGATGATGTGGTTGAGAGTGTGAAGAATGATGGGAGCAAATCTTCGATATGTAAAAAGAGAGATAGGTGCAAGTATTGTTCTATTACTTATGCCACGGAATTTGAATGGGACATCAAGTTTGAGGAAACATATTGAGTCTCTATGTACAAAAAACCTCGGGAGGGTTGGCAATGATAAAAGACAAAAGACCTTGCCTTTTGACCAAGCACTTGGTGGTCTTTCAACAACTAGGCATACTAAAGAAGATTGGTTAAGGTCTTGTGTAGAAATTGTAGTGATGGATGAGTTTCCGTTTAACGTGGTTAAAGGTAAAGGGTTTAGGAGATTTTGTGAATCATTGAACCCTCATTTCCAAGTGCCATCTCGTAGGACACTTGTAAAGCATTTTATGGTTATGTATGATGAGATGAAACAAAAGTTGAAAGGAGAGTTAGCATCACATAGAGTGTGCCTCACAACAGATACTTGGACAAGTGTTCAAAACATAAATTACATGGTGATCATGACACACTTTATATATGGTGAATGGAATTTGAACAAAAGAGAGTTTTGAACTTTTTGTGTCATTGCTAACCACAAGGGGAACTCAATTGGTAAACTCCTTGAGACTTGTTTGCTTCATTAGGATTTGAAGAAGATACTCATAATCACGGTCGATAATGCTTCTTCAAACAAGAAGGCAATAGATTACTTGAAGTTGAAGATGGGTCATTGGAAGAATGGTAGTCTTGTGTTGGAAGGAAAGTACATGCATGTGGGGTGTTATGCTCATATTGTCAATTTGATTGTTCAAGATGACTTGAAAAAAACTAGAGAAAAGCATATTGTTAATAAGGCATGCGGTTCAGTATGTAAGATCCTTTCCACAAAGATTAGAGGAATTTAAAACTTGTGTTTTGAAGGAGCGAATTGAATGCAAAGGGCTTGTGGTGTTGGTTGTTCCAACTAGGTGGAATTCAACATATATGATGTTGGCTGCTGCTTTAAGGTTTGAAAAAGCCTTTGTGAGAATGAGGGGATGGTTGCATCTAGGCCTAAAAAGAGGGTAGGGCCACCAACTAAGGAAGATTGGAGCAATACTTTTACCTTTGTCAATTTTGTAAAGGTCTTTTATGATATGACATTGAAGATGAGTGTTTCTTTGCATCCCGCTTCCCACACCACCTTTCATAATTTGATTGCAAAGGAGGGTGAAATTGGTGATTTGTTCTTTGGAGAGCAATTACCAAGTCAAACTCACACCTCCACGATTTTGTAAGATATGGCATGTAGCATGAAGATGAAATTTGAGAAGTATTGTGGTAACCTTGACAAAGTGAACCAACTTTTGATGGTAGCACTTGTTTTTGATCCTCGCTACAAGTTGGGCAACTTGGAGTTTGTATTAAAGAGGAGGTTTGAAAACCCGCAAGATGGTACTAAGAAGAAGAATGAACTAAAAGAGCTTTTAATAAAGCTTTATGAGTAGTATGCTGTCCCACCACCTCCTACTACTGAAGGTACTAGTGCTAATGGTGATACTAGTTCTACTATTAGTACCACTATGATAAGTTCTAACCAAAAAAGAGGAAAGCATCTTTGGGAAATGGAGGAAAGTTAGATAAAAGAATATCAAGTAAGTAACACCGTGATATTGGAGCATGAAATTGATAGGTACTTAACCGACCCAATTGAAAAAGTGATTCCCAACTTCGATATTTTGAAGTGGTGGAAATTGAATGGGGTTAAATAGCCAGGGTTGTCACTTATTGCAAAGGATGTGCTTGTTATTCCCGTATTAACAGTGGCTTCGGAATCATGCTTTAGCACGGGTGGTCGGGTGGTTAATTCATTCTGTGCTTCTTTAACTCCAAAGATTGTGGAGGCCTTAATTTTTTCTCAAAATTGGTTAAGGACCGATGACATCTCCTCTATACAATATGAGTCAACCATTCAAGAGATAGAGTTTTATAAATCCATTTAGTCAGGTATTTGTTTCTAGTTTTATGTGATTTAATTATGTATACTATATATATTTTTTGCATGCTTGCCTAATGTTTTAATGTGTTTATGTTTCTATTTGTAGATCTTATGAGTTTACCCGCACCTACCAACTCAAGTTCTGCTACTTTCCAGTGATCACTTAATAGGTGAAGCTTCCGTTGGTAGTGTTATGTTTTAATTTTTGGCTTATGTTTAGAATTTCTAATTTTCTTTGTAATTTAATTATCAATTTTTATATTGGGTTGTAATTCTTAAGATTGTATGTTTTGGTTGTATGTTTGGATTGGATGGCATATGGCAGCATTGTATTTGGAAGTTAAAATGCATATGCACGTATCGTGTATATGTTGTTTGCTTTGTTGGATTGTATTGAATGTGAAAGATAGGCTTTAATTAAAGTTTAGGCTCGATTGAAATGTGAAATTAGATTGGCATGTTGAAATTATTAAAGTTTAGGCCCACTTGTTATACAAATGTGAGACACAACTCCATGAAGTATGTCAAAAGATGTGATCGATGCCAACGATACAAGTCAGTTTTTAGCCTACCAGGGACGTGTACCATCTAGAGAACAGCTTGTGGCCATTCATGCAATGGGCCATTGACTTAGTGGGTCCCATGCCATCGGCACCTGCCAAGAAATACATGATTGTCGCCACATACTAATTTACTAAATGGATTGAGGCCGAAGCTCTATCCTCTACTAAAGAAGCCAACGTTGAGTGATTTGTGTGGAAGAACATCATCTGAGGGTTCGGTTGCCCACAATCGTTGGTCACTGACAATGGGTCGCAATTCATTGGCAGGCAAATCATTGCATTCTTTGCAAAGTATGTCATCCAGCAACACCTGTCAACTCCTAGATATCTGCAAGGCAATGGCCAAGCAGAACATCTAACAAGATCGTGCTGAATTGTCTGAAGCAGAGAATGGAAGGTGCCGAAGGAAAATGGGTCGATGAGCTGCTTGGGGTCCTATGGGCTTATCGCACCACCAAAAGAAGATCAATTACTGAAACCCCATTTTCCCTCGCCTACGAAACTAAAGCAATCATTCCCCCTCATAGCACTGTTCCATCCATGACTATCGAAGTGGGTAGCCTTGATCAGAATTGTGAGCAGATGAAGGTCAACCTTGACCTGCTCGAGGAAGAACGAGAAATGTCATTGTTCGAGCTGCAGCTTAGCAACAGTAATTGACATCCTACAACAAGAAAAGCCTTCATTTTAGCATAAATGCAAGGATCAAAGAAGATGAAGCCTAGTTGGGAAGGCCCTTACATGATCAACCGATCTGGGGGCAGAGGAAGTTATACGCTAGATACTATGGAAGGCAAGGAAGTTCCAAGATTGTGGAATGAGCATCACCTCCGAAGGTATTACCCATGAAACTCCCGCTCACCTGCTTGGACTGAATCAAGCAACTGAGCATTCTCCATCGCAGTTGAATAAGAATTACATCCGGTGTAATTTCATCTATTTATTTCCATTCAATAAAGAGATGTATGATCTCATTCAACCAAGTGTTCGAGAAAAGATCTAAAGTGTCCTAAGGGAGACGTAGGAATACGTCCAAAACATCCTGAGGGAGACATAGAAAAACTACCAAAACGTTCTAAGGGAGACATAGGCAATCGCCAAAACGTCTTAAAGGAGACGTAGGGCACCTGCCAAACATCCTAAGGGAGACGGCGTAGGGAATCACCAAAACGTTCTAAGGGAGACGTAGACCATTTGCCAAAACATCAAAAGGGAGATGCAGGCAACCGCCAAAATGTCCTAAAGGAGACGTAGGCCATATCCCAAAACGTCCTAAGGGAGATGTAGACAATTGCCAAAAATTCCTAAGGGAGATGTTGGCCACATGCCAAAACGTCCTAAGGGAGATGTAGTCAACTCCCAAAATGTCCTAAGGGAGACGTTGGCTACTTGTCAAAGTGTCCTAAGGGAGACGTAGGCAACTGCCAAAGCGTCCTGAGGGAGATGCAAGCCACATCCGAAGCATCCTAAGGAGGAAGCAAAAGAGCACCCTTTAAGTAAGCGGTGAGTAAACATTCAAGCATCATAAGGGAGATGCACAACCAAGGCACCAGTAGGTTACCCAAGCAGTTCACAAGACCAACAAATTTTTTGGTTTAAATGACTAAAATTTCCATAACAAATTGACCAACTAGCCTGAGTTCAACAAAAGAAAGATGGTCAAACAAGACCAATTATTGCAAATAGAAAAGCAAATTACAAATCTTGAAAAGATAACAGAGTCTCAATCTACTAGTTAGCAGCCTCCTTAGGTTCCGCCTGATCAACTACGCCCTCTGTGGCTCCGCCTAGCTCATCTACATGCTCATCAAATGCAGCCATTTGCTCAGTAGCTCCAGCTGCCTGCTCCACAAAATCTGCCGCCACATCATCAGTTGCGCTTTCCTTGGCATCATCCTCCTCAGCTGCAGTCTCATCAGCCACCTTCTCTTCGGCTACCTTTATATCCACAACATTGATCTACTCGCCTTAAGTAGGGGGCATGTCAACACAAAACATCTCAACATCTTCATCTTCAATGGAATGACAAGGAGTGGCATCACTCTTGCAATCCAAGTAGCCTAACTTGTATGCATCGACAACACCCTCAAATTTGGATTATTCAGTAACCTTGTGGTAGGTATCAAACTTGGCCAGAACCTTATCGTAACTCTGTGATATGTCAGCATTCTTGTGCTCAAGATGGAAGTAGGCCTCTTTGCGACCATGCAGGGCAGCAGTAGAGGAGTTGAGTTCATTATCCTTTTGAGCAAGAGAACTCTTTAGCACATACATGCTTTCCTTCACTTCAGACATCCTTGTTTCATGGTGGATTTGCTTGACTTAGAGCTTGCCAATCAGATCAACATCCTTTTTCTCCAACTCATTGAGTTGAGCAAAAATGGGGTAACAGCAGACGAGTTCTAGATGACATTAACAACAAAAACTACTCCTTTTTGAAGCAAAGTGATGGCCACTTCCTTTTGCTTCTCCAACCAAAGACTTGAGAATGTGCCAAGATCACTAGCCTGATGTATATGATCAACCAGCTTAGTGCAAGCAGATGAGCTTGACAGAAAGTTTGTCTTAAGTAGATCAGACACACATGCATCCCCTGCGGAGTTAGACTTGTCAACCTTTGGACTAGTTGTTTGCATTTCCAAAGAACCTTTCGCCTGAGTAAATGACTCTCTAACCTTCTTAGCCGCCATCATCCTCACCTTCAAAGGAGTCAATGATCCTGAATCAACTCCATGTTTGATTGTTCGTGGCTCGACAGATGGATCGCGATGGTTAGGTGAAGGAGCAGTTGTCCCAATTCGATCCTCATCCCTTGACTGGTGCGGATGACTCAAACTTCGAGGAGGAATGTCAACAACTCTTTGTTTTTAAGTAGGTGAACTAGTTGGAGACTCGAGTAGAATGTCCCGAACATTCTGTATGCTGTCAATCTTCATGCTATCCACGCCAAAAAGATGCTTGACCTTGGCAGACGACAAAGGATCAGCTCCCACTTGAGTCTTCTCAACAAACGAGACCTCTTTCAAAGAAGACTTGATCATAGCATAAGGAAGTCTCGGCTTCTTTCTTAGCGAAGACACGTCCCTTGACTGCAAAGTTGCAGTTTCATCTTTGGAGGACCTGGACTCAACCTTCCTCTTTTTGGGGGGTTCAATCGAGGACTCCTCTTGTTTGGCAAACAGATCATCCGAGTCTGGGCCATACTGCTTCTATCTCTCTACATCCTTGGCAGAGGGCTGACCACCACTCAATAGCCAGCGCTATTCGCAAAACCTCACAAAGATGTTCAGGGCTCGGCGTACCTTAGTCACATGCGGCTCGAGATCCACCTTTTTGCTAATATCATTCTCTATAAGCAGAAGACAAAAGTCAGTTAATCACACATCAAAAAATTCAGACAAAATTAAAGCAGATCAATAAAGTATGACTTACCATCACTGTAAGTGAAGGGAACAAATGGACCATTGTCGACCTCGCCTTCCCACCATCCCCTGACCTCCAATACATCGACGTGCCATACGTGATCTCCTTGACTGAGATTGCTAAACAACTTGGCATAACATACACGAACTTGGGCATACTTCTCGTAGCTCCTAACTTCAAAAAAGTAAAAGAACTCCCCGCACCCTCAGATCTAGCTTGAAGAAACGGCTCAGATTCTCAAAACACATGATCGACTGGTAGATGTTCGGAGTACATTGGCTTGAGGCACACTCCATGGCGCAGAACACCTTCCTGAAGAACTTCGATAATAGGAACGTGAAGCCCAAGGAGAAGTAGAAGGGATGGAATGTGATCATTCTGACATCCAGATCGTTCGAATCCACACAACCCAAGTCGAGCTCCAACCTGTCTAGCAAGTCACAACGTAGCATAGCTCCTATAATATATATATATATATATATATAGTTAAATACCGTGTCAAATTCCCAAGTTGCGAAAAAAAAAAAAAAAGAAGAGGCAATCGCCGACAGCAGCAGTAGTGGTCAACCACAATCGGCAACTACCGACAGTAATCAGCAGCAGCCGACGGGAGCGTAGCGAAAAACACTAGCACTAGTCCAAGCCGCAACGCAACCCAGACCAGCACCGTCTCTTTAAGTTGCGATTCCAGCTGCAATGCGGTCCACCCAGCTAGTTCACGCTGCGAGCAAAAGAAAAAAAAAAATTCACGACAGCCAGCGTCAGTCGTGACGACAACTAGCCGAGCCCACCCAGCTGGTCTTTGTTGCGAAGAAAAAAAAATCTAGCCTACCTTGGTGTGCACGACGAATCCTCTCCTCGACAAGCACTATACGCCTTCAAGATCTCTCTCACAAGTTAGAAAGTAGAGGATGACAAGTTTGCAATTTGAAGAGGAGTGAAGAGAAGCTTTGTATTTATCAAGGTTGGGCATCCTAGATCAAAGAGGAATCACAAGCCTATTCCCATTGGGAGCCCAACTCCAAGAAGAAGTCAAAAGTCTAATCCAATTAGAAGCCCAACTTGGAAAAGGAGCCCAACTCAAAGAAGAAAGCCCTGATGCAGTTGGAGAGCCTGATAAATATTTCTCATCTCCTCCATGCCTCACAAGCGCCATGCAAAAGTTTGGGGGCATTTGTGGGAATATATATTTCGCCGGCCAATAAGAAGATGACACGTGGAAAATGAATATTCCTTAGGTAAACTAATTACCCTAATTAAATTCTATTGAATTAAAGAAATTATCTTTGATTTAAGATAAGAATATCTCCCTAAATCAAGGATCCAATTTGCACCAAATCTCTTGGAGTAATTCCTATCATCTTTTTGGGGAAAGAATAATCCTAACCAAATAAGTATTATTCTTCCAAAACCGTAGCACACAAAGAGACTATAAATATATAGCTACACAAGACATTCAAGGCAATTCTAAATTCCTCTTTAAATTCTAAAACCCTACAAAAATTCCTCACACACACACACACACACACTCTCTCTCTCTCTCTCTCGCCACCCCCCCTCACTCTCTCTCTCTCTCACACGGCTAAGCGCTACCACTCACGGCTAAGGTCACCCGACTCTCCCCGTGAGAGAAAACTCCTTCCACTTTAGCTATTGTTGTTTCTTTATCAAGATTCAATTATACTAACTTAGGTATAGGAGGGTCTTTGGTCAACACCCCCCGAGTGTGGTCCATTTACTCCTATTTATTTAGCAGGGATTGAGGAAGAGAGAGAAGGAAGATCGAAGGTCGAAAATTGAAGAATCAACCCACGAATATTCACCATACGAAATTTTGCTCAAATAACTAATGTTAAGAATTGGTATATAACTAACTACCTCAATTTTTTTGCATTCAAATTCATAAATTTGAGTTCCAGTTAATTAATTTTTTAATTTTTTATCAAGTGAAACCCTAAATAAATAAAATAAACTTCTGGTGAAAATAGGTGAACGGCTTGACAGAATTATCAAAAAGACTTTTGATTAGGTATTCATGATGTGATGGGAAAAAAGGAGAGCCGGGGAGCTGACCCCACAAGACCATTTAAAACAGAAATATGTCTTTCAGAGTAGGGTCTAATCTGTAAGAATATGGATATGGAGTCAGCAGAAGATCACCTTCTCCAAAAGTTGTGGTGAAATGAGCTCCAGCTAAGATCATATGGTTTTTTCTCTTTTTTTTATTTTTATCAAACTCATTTTTCTCATCCATTTGATTTGCCACACGGTATTTAACTAAGAATGTTGTTCGAAATTTATAAACTCATAGTAGTCATTTGGTCAGATTCATGTATGAGAGAAATGTGAATAAATTAATTTAGTGGTTCATGATTCATGTATCTATTTTATTTTATTTTTTTAAATTAATATAAGCGATATTGAGATAAGGGGGAATCGAAGCTATCGAGTATATCCTATTATGTGGAGAGGACACTAATTGTGAAGGTATTTGATGTAATGTAGAATTTGAAATAGCGTTGAAAAGAGTTCTTAAGAAGCTTCAAAAGTCTAGTTTCCATCCCCGCCCATGGGAATGGAGCGCATTTTGTGGCCAGCCGTTTACCTCCATTGAGAGAGCTCCCGCGGCGAAAGGGATTAGTCACTACTGTCGGCGGTGGATACCCTTGGGTCTCACCTAAAAAAAAAGTATAGTTTCCATTACAGGCTAATGGTCGTACATGTTTCTACTCACACCAAAATAAAGAGTTAGTCTCCATATATTATTTTGTTCATAATTTAGCTTACCCTGCCCAAACAAACATGAGATAGACCAAAATGTAAATTTGTTTTCAAAAAAATTGGCAAAACTTATCGTGTAGCATCTGTGTTCTGAGCAACTTTTCATTTTTTTAAATTTTCCAGATGGACAAGGAACAAACTGATACAAGAATTTTTTTCCCCCTTTTTCCTTTATAATCCAATATCATTTCTTGTTCAGTGTTTTTACAAGGGCAAGAAATGATGTTCCATTAAAACCATAAAGCAGTACAAGAGCAAGAACCAGTATGTTAACGACTGCCTCGTTAAAATTTTCCCAGAGAAAACTATGTGGAACAAAACCCGGAGTAGCCCATGTTGTCGACTACCAAAAGAGTCAAAACTCACACAAACAAATCTCTTCCACCCATTTCCTGGTCAGTTAAGCGTATTCAAATTCTTGGATAGTTATTAACTATAAATAAAATGAGAATTTTCTTTTATAATTTTTTTAACGGTGATAGCGATAGGGATTCAAACTTGATACTCTTCCAAGTACAAATTAGACTACCATGCGAATTATTCCAAATCCCAATCCATTATTGCCCCTGAAAGGGAATGCAGAAAACGTTGGACACATTACAACAACATTAACCTTGTACACAACATTGGCATGAAGTTATATTATAAATAACCTAAAAGAAAAAAAGAGACAGCATGCTTCATAGCATCAAAATACACTTAGTTAAACAGCATCACTAAACTAAGCACAGAAAAAAAATTAACAACAAGAAAGACGAGAAAAAAAACAAGAACAGAAATAAAAGAACCATTCAAGTTCCAGAAGGTCTGGGGGTGGGGGGCTTCTTGTTGGGCGCAGGAGAGTGAGTGGAAGAATCTTGGCCATGGGCTTTTGGTGGTGAGTTTTTTGAGCTCTCAGTTGTAGTAGTAGTTGCAGTGCCAGTAGCAAGTATGGTGCCTTGGGCCAAGTCATGGAGGTCGTCGCCGGCTATGAACTCCGGCGGGAGGACCTGCGAGGGCTGCCGGCGGTGACGAGAGTCACGTGACATTGAAAAATTATTGGTTCTCTTTATGTTTCAGAGAGAGAGAGAGAGAGATGAAGGCAGAAGAAGTGGTGAGGTTTTGGTTTTGTTGGTTGGTGGTGGGTTTGTGAGGAGAAATTGGTGAACGGGCGGATTATTTATTTATGATGTCGGGAGGGGAGAGTGAGTGGGTCTCTCTCTCTCTCTCGCGTGGAAGGAGTGATTTCATTCTGTCCTTCACGTGCCTGGCCACTCAATATCACTCACGCCTACTTTTCGGTCAAACTTGTCTTTTCTTATAGTAATTATGTTTCTAACCATGCATGGAGGCAATCAACTTCATCTTGTTGGGCTCCTAAATCCCCATCCTCTCCTCTTGATTCCTCAACTCTTCTAAACAACAAAATACTTCTTTTACAAAACAAAAAAACAAATATCGTTATAATTTAGATTTTATTTGGAAGGGCTCAATGTTGGAGCTTTCGAGCTCCATCAGTAGTAGTATTATAGATAAACTCAATGATATGTTAAAGGAAACCTATTAAGGTGAGAGGAGGTGCAAGAAACCTACTAAGGCATAAGGAGGTGTAGTTGCACCTCTTCTCGCCGGAAAAGTCATTGTAGGTGTTGCATATTGCACCTCTGCTCAACTTAGGAGACGCACCTCTAGGTATTCGATGAAAAGCCTAAACGAAGTTTGTGTTGCTTTGTTGTGGTGCGCTGCGCTATTGTGCGCTTGTTTTTTTAAAAAAAATCCTGGCCAAAACGACGCCTTTTTGGACCAAGATTTAATAAATAAATACAAAGAAATAAAAAGAAAGAGGAAACCTCGGCTGCAATTTCGTGGGCTTTAACCTATTTCTATCTATGGCCTGCATACAAAAAGGACAAAAGGCTTTAAACAAGGGCTTTTAACTCTAGGGCTTTTAACAACAAGGCTTTCTTTTTTTTCTACAACAATTGTAGGTTATTTGTAGTGCTATTTTTTTTCTATGACTTATGAATGATATTGGCATTGTTTAAATTATACGGATATTTGATTGTCAATTTTTTTTATATAAAGCTTTTAACCTTTCAAGATTGCATATACGCTAAAAATTCATGGGTCCTCCAGTGATGATATGGGTTGCTTATTTCATATTAGGTGAACCCAATATCTATTATGTAATGGGTTCTTATTATTGGATTTGGACGGATTCCTACTTGTGTTGAGATTAGGGCTTTTCCTTGATAGGTGGAAAATCTAATTGACACACTATATAAGTAAGGTCCCCTCACTAGTAATTGTACGAATTAATGTTATCTCCATTGTAGTTGTGCACACAGATTAGTGAGAAAGACTTTGTTGGTGCAGTGTCAGATTATTAAGGATGAATGCTCCTTCTCAAGTTAATATCTTATGTTGTATGAAGATCGTACTCGCACTAACTTAAGTCATCATAGACTAGAAAAATTAGGAGGAAAATTTAGAATAATATAGTTTCTCTTACTTGTACCTCGATTTAAAAATGAATCTCTTGGCAATTGAATTTATAAAATGTGGTTAAAATAATTTTTAAAACAATAGTATATGATGACTTTTTGGGAATGCAAATAAGACCTCCCCGATTTTAACGTGTTATTTTAATATCATAAATGGTAAACACGTGCGTGCACGTTCTCTTTTTAACTGCACTTGCGCTTTCCATCGAAAAGATAACATGTTGATTGTTAGGTCTAGGGCTACCTTTCAGTCGAAAAATCGACGATGGAGCTTACCCAAACCAAAATAGGAAATGTTGGGTTTTTTCAATAACTTCGATTTCATTGGAAATATTGATAGTTTTTTACCAATTAGTTTATCATTTTTCTTTCTTCTGTTTTTTCTAACAAAGTGATATTCTAAATTATTCTAATTACAGAAAAAGGGATTGAATTCCAATCCAAAAAAAATAGATACATTATATTAGCCAACTGACTTAACCCAAATTCGCACCAATTTTATCTCATTTAATAAATATTTTATCTTTCTCTTTGCGGTAGTACATGTCCTATTTATTCTACCTTATCTCCTCCCTCAGTAATAGACCAAAAGCCTGAAACCAATATCACAAGGTACCCGTACGGATGTACCGCGGCGGGTGACAAGCATTACATTCCAAAACGCAGTAAATTAAGATGATGCAGTTGTTGTACGTGGAGCCCCTCCATGAATGGCTACTATTAATTTCGTTGCCGAATTGCACAGATATTTCATGACTTTTCAGTTTGGACCAGTCAAAAATCTGGTGAGATATTTTAAGACTTGACCCCTAAATTGGCATGCCTTTGAAATTAGGGCTTGGGGCAGGACAAGGATGCTCAACCTAATTCATCCAACCAGTGGCGGATGCAGGAATGACCACTCATGGGGTCATAGTATAAACTACCAAATAATTTTTTAAGATAAAAAAAATATTGAAAATGAAACGATAGTACTTTCACTCATAATTAATGTCAAAAATAATATTACAAGTTACAATTGTCCACGACGAGGTTTCATTTATTTGAATTGAGGCTTAGGGTTTAGAAATTAGAACTTACTTGAATTGAATTGTAAACTTTCACAAAAATAGTGGCGGCAACGGGAATGGCTGGTGGTGAACGGTAGCTAGCACCCTTGGTGGCGGTGGCAAGGGAGGAGATGGTGGTAGAGGTCTTGGGGAGATTGGGGTTAGGGAGGAGAAATATGAAAATTTGGAGTTTGGAGGGTCTGTTTTCGGGTCTGTTTGCTGTTAATTAAGAAGTTGCAGCCCGTTTTTTTTTTATTTTATAAAAGTCCTAGACCAAAACGACGTCGTTTTGGCTAGATCTTTTTAAAAAAATTGCATTGCCCAAAACGACGTCGTTTTGCAAGGCAGTTTTTAAAAATAAAAAAATTGAAAAGAACCCCAGCCACCGAAGCTTCTTCTTCTCCATGGGGTCATTTCCATGGCTTCCAAGGGCAAAAACCAGTCCCTAACACTAAACTCCAGATCTGCCATGGGGTCGTCTGACCCCATTGACCCCATGGTGGATCCGCCTTTGATACACATGTTAGGACTCGAATCCAGGACAATCTTTGAATCCTTAGCAAGTAATTATAAGGAGTTTTATTAAACTAGTGCATCCTTTGCAACTAAGATCCAACTGTAAGAACACCATATGATCTTAAAACTTGCACAGAGGATGCTAATTAAAATGTTCTTTACTGAGGGAACTTCGTGACGGTGGGGATCATGATTCTAAAGAAGGCGTTGCTTTTGCAGTGAGCGCTGATCAATTATAAGGTGATTTTCTTTGGAAGGACTTGTAGCTTAAGTAGTTAATAGCATTTACTCTTACATTTGAAGTTCTAGGTTCGATTCCTTCCTCCCCTAACATTGGTTGTGTTATAAAATAAAAAGTGATTCTTTATATTATTTCAGCTATATTTATCACTCGGATTCTATTTGTACTATTTTAACTTTTTGAACTGGGAATTCTATTTGTACTTTTGTGGGGTTGTTTAAGTTAGGAAATGAGTACCTTTAAGACTTTTCAACTATTGGATAAATTCTTTGGAAAAAAAAAAAAAACTATCGGATAAATTCATGATAATAACAATTATCACGTGGTATATTAACTTTAAATGTAGTCATTGTATTTAGATGATAAGGGTTGTCACAGGTATTTAATGCATTAAATGAATGCATTTGAACAATGTTTGGGCGGTTGGATGTACTACAAAACTCTAGTATTGAATTTCTTGGCCTTTTCAATTCCAATCTTAGGGTCAGTTTAACATTGATGTGCTATAAAAATAATCGTTGTCAGATTTGCTGTGAGAGAAATTAACTGTGAGAGAAAGTTATTCGTCGTTTAGTAAATACTTTGTTAAACATGATGTTGATACAATAATCAGTTTCTAAGTGTTTGGTAAATTTTTTTGTGAAAATGTTGTGTGCTATGTATAATGACTAGGGGTGGGCATGGTCCGGTTTGAACCGGTTTTCTAAAAAAAATAGAACCTGAATCGAAAATGAAGACCAGTTCAGTTTGAACCGGTTTTGCTAAAAATCCATAGGTAAATCCGAACTAACATGGACCTGTTCGGTTTTGGTTTGGTTCTTGCGGTTTTCCGTTTGGGCCTGAGCCCAAAATTTTATTATATAATTTTTTTACAAACCCGCCCAAAATGTTATTATATTATTGACCTACCGCAAATGTGAACTTCCAACAAGCTTTTAACACATCAAAATGAATCCAACTTCAGCAAAATATAAATTACAATCCAACTTCAGCAACATATAAATTACAACCTAAATTCAAGCAAATGTGAGGAGAGGAAAACGAAGAAAGAAAAAACCTAAGTCACTCAGCTCTTTTTTTTTTTTTTTTTTT
>NW_018923520.1:67285-78395 GCF_002207925.1 Prunus avium
AAATTAAAAAAAAATAAAAAAGAAAGAGAGAGAAATTGGCTGTTACTGGCAATAATATTGCATTACAATAGTCATTCACCACCGTCCAAAATCATGATTGGATAGAGATATGGATGTGAGGTTTTGATCATGTATCATAGATGCTGAGAAATGTGGCTAGAGGGGACGTTCATGCAAGTGATCCGGTAACCGACAATTTCATCATAAATTAATATACTATTGATATTAACATATATATATATATATATATATATATGTATATATATATTATTAAATATGTTTTTCATATCTCTGCATCTTGCTATTTTCTTCTTATTTGTTTGTTATTGTTTTGGTTCTACAATGTTTGGTATATCAACAACAACCACTTCGTAACTAAATCAAAAGGTTGAAACTTGTTAACAATTTAGAAAGCAAAACGGAATTGAAGCTTTCAAAATCAATTTCATGGTTTAGGATCAGTTTGAGTTGTATGATAAACCCAAATCAATGAGAAGCTTCTCTAATCCTAATTGAGAAGAATGAAATTGACAAGAAAAATTTGTCTAACGAGGTGGTTTAAGGGTTTATTTTTCTTGTCAATTTCATTCTTCTCCCATTGTGGATGCTCTTATGTATTGTGTATGGCAGTGGAGAATGAATATTTCATTATCTAGATTAGACATGTAAAATGGGTCGGATCGGGTCAGTTCAGTTGTGAGACGAGTTCATTTAGGCATTACCCAATAATTAGGGTGTTTCGGCCTTAAGGGATGTATGGGCCGGGCTAGGCCCACCTTATCTTAAACAGGTTAAGCCCATGCCCTATTCAAGGGCGCCAAGAATTTCCGAGCTCATGGACGGGCAAATGGGCCGAGCTTATATGTCCCTATCAAATGGGCCCAAGATAATGAATTAAATGCAAGGGCCAAGAATTTCAAATTTTGTCCTTTTGTCATTCATTAAGTAGTACCCTGCATCATTTACTCATCCGGATCCGTGCTTTGATCCACATTACTCTTGTATTGATCCAATGACTACAAATTAACACCTAATAATGTAAACCAAGAAACAGAAAGAAAAATGATTGGAGAATTAAATTAAATCTAATGGGTTCAAGATTTTTCATATGGAATATTATAAGAATAGATTCTGCAACCTTGGGGAAATATCTCGAATATGCTCTCTATATGACGACTTATTATGAAGTTTTCTAGTAGTGAAATTGCTTTGGCTAAAAGACAGTTGAAGAAGCCCTGCAATTTGGATCGGCTTGGGCTACAATTTTGAATTTGTAGATTCCAACAGAAAGAGAGATGGGAGGAGGAGATCCAAACAGAGGAAAAAACAAGTGCCATCAATCGGAAAGCAAAAAAGAAGAAGAAAGAGATGCCGAGTTAATTGTCCGAGAAGAACTCCAACTGCATTTGTTTCTCTGATCTCCAACTCCAATCGGAAAGCAAGCCGTTTGATAAAGATATAAATTAATGTAAACGACAAAGTAGGGATGGATACAAACTGCTGCTTGGAGCATAGCCCCTAAGTAGACACTGATATATAATTGGGCGCCAGTGCTAAACAAACTGAAGGATAGAGATGTGGTACACAACTACGCATTCGTCCTCATTGGCCCCTTTGTTACAAAGATAATCTTCTATATGTATAAAACAAAAGGTAATGGCAAGGGAGATGGCAAAAACCGCCCATTGGAGCCATTAAGATGGTTCACACGTATTAGAGAGGTGGTACACAATGTGGTATTTTTAATATTTTTCATTATTCAAAATGAAAATATTAAAAAATTTAACCACTACAATAATAAGAATTAATTATGACCTTTACTTTGAGTCCTTCAAATTTATTGGCATCAACCGTATAAGCTTCCCAAATACAAACTGTAAAAACATAAATAATTTACTTTGACATGCATATATTAGTAGTTAACACAAGAACAATGGAATTAGAGCCATACTATTTGCAAAAGGGTGAATTTCATTAAAAAAAAGAAAGAAAAGAAACTTCTTTTTTGGAGACAAATCAATGAAAAATTAATAATTGGAGAGTTAGGGCTAAAGACTTTTCCCTTACTATCCGCATTGGTGTTGGGACAATCTTTAATAACTACAAAGGTTCTCTTCTTTAGATGGGGGAAGAATCCACACGAATCGGATTTTTTGAGGAACATATCGAGAGAGAATGGTTAGACAATGTGTGGTTGTTAAACAAGGATCGGTTTTTTAGCAAGATACGGTATGTATCGTCAAATGTTCAATATAATTCCACAAGATCTAGTTTCGTTCAAGTAACAGATTCTAGCCAATTGAAAGGATCCTCTGATCAATCCAGAGATCATTTTGATTCCATTAGTAATGAGGATTCATAATATCACACATTGATCAATCAACAAGAGATTCAACAACTAAAAGAAAGATCGATTCTTTGGGATCCTTCTTTTCTTTAAACAGAACGAACATAGATAGAATCAGACCGATTCCCTAAATGCTTTTCTGGATATTCCTCAATGTCCTAGCTATTCAAGGAACGTGATAAGCAGATGAATATGCACCTGCTTCCGAAGAAATCGAAGAATTTCTTGGGAATCCTACAAGATCCGTTTGTTCTTTTTACTTTAACATATGGTCAAAACTTCATCTGGTTCGAATCCTACTGAGAGGTCCACTAGAAAGAAGACCTCTGACTCTACATATTGGTGTTGGCAATGTATGAAATTGTGTACCTTTATGCATTTTAAGGTTAACACATTGGGCTATGTAGGTATAATTGTTTTCCCCCTAAGAAAACGTCATTGGTCTATAGCCCACTATTGCCCACTACGTGGTTCCGCCCTTGGGTTTTTCTTCATGGTATGAGGATTCTCCTCATATCATCCAAGACGCACTTCTTCAAGATCTTTTGTAATCAATTTCTTTGGTTCAATGCACCGATTTTATCTATAAAAAAAAAGGTAGTGGCAGGGGGGCATGAGTAGATGCTCTTAATATCTTGAGCTACAAATTCCATGCAAATATAATCTTCTATATGCATAAAATAAAAATGTTTAAACTTGCAAATATAGACTTCTATAAAATCGTGATTGATACACCTGAACTTTTAAACTTCTTTAAAATCTTTTAAAATCTCAATTAAATACACCACTTTTGGACTTGATTTGGGATTTATTTCATACTAATTAAAATCAAATTTAATGAGTCTTGTGTCCTGTATGCATGCAGTTTGTGGGGCTCACAATTTGAGCCTTGATGGTTGATCAATTTAACGGAATTTGACTTGTCAAACATTTTGCTCGAGAGACTAATATATATATATATATAGAGAGAGAGAGAAAGAGAGAGAGAGCGCTTTGTTGATACGAAAGTACTCTTGGGCTCAACTTAGTGATATTGGGCCTTCGGAATGCTCTGGGCTTTGGTAGAGCGTGTGATATGCAAGATAAGAAAACGCTCGGTAAGACCTAGGGCACCGGTGTGGTACCGGCCGAAGGCTCTCCGATGCTTAAGTAAGTTCGGATTTAGTAAATGAAATTGATAGATCAATAGGCTTGTATGCCGTTAGTTTTGATTACCTCTATTTTGGGATAGTTATCCTCTTTTATAGGCCTTGGGAGGTGTGCATATTGTTTAGAATTTCGATGTGGGACTGTGGACGTCTGCTGTGAGCGTGCCACGTGTCCCGAAGAAGGGAGTTGCCCTAATGAACGGATCGGTAGGCTAGGTGCTGAAGGCAGCCACGACCAGGCTCGAGTTCATCCACGTGTCTTGTTCTTATTGGCTGTTCATTTTGGTATAAACAAGCTTATTTGAGGGACACTCTTGTAGGGTCCACTCTGCATTGTTTGTCATTAATCCAAACCGTTTATGTTTTAGATAATCATTCAAAGATCATCTCTACAAAAAATCACTTGAATCCGATATCGTTTGACCACTCAATTGTATTATTGAAATTTTAGTACTTTCTTGAAGCACCGTGTCTATTGATTTTGTAGGATACAATTAGATGTCGAAACGGTTTCCGATTTGTCTAATTTTTTGCAAGGTTGATCTATGAATGTATACTTAAAAAAATAGATGGTTTGGATTGTTGAAAAAAATTTCGAAGGGGACCCTAAAGAGGGTTCGTCATTGAGAGATCCCTCAATAGAAGGGGACTATAAGAGAGAGAGAGAGAGAGAGAGAGAGAGAGAGAGAGAGAGAGAGAGAGAGAGCTTCAATTGAGGGATCCCTTATTTGAGGGACACCCTTGTAGGGCTCACTCAGCATTGTATTACACTAATCCAAACAATCTATTTTTTAGATAATCATTCAAAGATCATCTCTACAAAAAATCACTTGAATCCAATATCATTTAACCACTCAATCGAGTTATTGAAATTTTAGTACTTTCTTGAAGCACCATGTTCAATGATTTTATAGGACACAATTGGATGTCGAAACGGTTCCCGATTTATCTAATTTTTTTGCAAGAATGATCTATAAATGTAGACTTAAAACTTAGATGGTTTGGATCATTAAAATGTTTTTTTTTTTGTAAGGGACCCTAAATGGTGTCCCTCAAATAAAATTATTTGAGGGATCTCTCTATGGAAGGGGACTGTATATATATATAATCTTGGTTAATGAAAATGTTAAAACAGAAAATATTTATTAAATAAGGTTACAATAATAAATTTAAAATATGTTTAAATTAATTAAATAAATAAAAAAAATTGGAAAAAATAAGCATTATAAACTTTTTGGATAAGTGAAAAAACTTAGTTTTGAAAATTTAAAAAAAATTTACTTGGCAAAAAGCCCTTATGGTTAAATTTTCAAATAATCCAAATATTTCCACTATTTAAGAAAGAAATTTAAAACATAGACACTTTATTTAAAAAAGACAAATACCTAGTGTAAAGAACCAAAAAAAAAAAAAGTAATAAGAGTTCATGTCTAGCAAAAATTCTCTATAAATATGAATTAAATAAAAAAGAAAAACCTTTAAATTAGGCAAGTGATGTACTTTATTTTGCATTATATACTGGAGATTGACTATTGGAACTTCGTTTCAAAATTTATAATTTTTTTTTATTTTTAAAGTTTCAAAATTTTTTTTTAAAAAAAAATTTTGAAACTTTAAAAAAAAAAAAAGAAGAAAAGAAAACACTATTGGAACTTGGGCACAAGCACCGTGGGCTTGGTCAAGGGGAAATAAAAAGGAAATTGGGCTGACGCACGAAAGCGCATAGGATGTTTAGACAAGGTCAAGTCAATTCCAGGTTTAGAAATTACAATATATAAGGAAGAAAGACCTTTTGGCAAAGCTAAGATCTCCCCAATTCAAACTCTTAAAGGAGACTTCATAATTCCCTCCAACTTACGTTGCATACATGGATTAGGCCAGTTGATCAGGATAGTGAGCCGCCCTTTTGCACCCAAATTCGAATACCCTTTACATAGTTAGATTAATTTAGAGTAGTTTAGACTAAGAGAATCTAGTGAAAACCCCAAAATAAGCAGCCTACTCTAAACAAACCTAAATGTTTTTCAAAATGACGGAAAAACTCCTTATCTTCAACACTAAAGACATGCAAGCCTCAGGCTTGTTGATGCTCAAAATGGTTCAGCCAAGATTGAGTCCAACTTAGTGATGAGGTGTGATGGATGATGGCTGAAGGTGAGGACCTTAAGCATGTGTGTGAAGATTTGGGCAAACGATAAATATACAGAAGACGAGATATACATGGTTCACCCTGAATGGGCTACGTCCACGGGGAAGTATGTTCTCATTATGATAATGTTTGTTTACATTTGTACAAGGGGATTAGACCCAAAGATAAATGGAACAAGGCCTAGGGCCTAAGGTGCAAGGCTAGGAATCTGAAGCCTAGGGGTCAAGTCCTAAGATCCGGAGACCCAGGACCCGAAGGCCAGACTAGCAGGAGAGTCCTGAAGAAAGAGCCCAGTTTAGGATCCTCTCCCATGTAGAGAGTGGTCTGCTCTTATAGGTGAGGGGGAGTCTTCACTTCTTGTAGTTTTCCGATGTGGGACTCCTCTTGCTTTGCTTAGAGTTGTGACTTGTGGTAATGCTTCTTTGGCTAAGGTGATGACCTCTCAAAGCATGGCACGTGGATGATCTTTCTTAGCTAGTTGCTTGGTTAGTTACGGTGTCAACAGTAGTCCCCCAAGTTCGCGAGTAAGAAGGTAATTCTTGCTTGGGGATTTGTAATTTTTAAGTGCACTGGCCGAGCAACACCGTAGTTCATCCTCCAAGTTGTATAGTGCACTATCCCCAGTCCCCCAAGTCCCCGAGTAAGAAGGACATTTGGAAGGAAGGAACTTGCAACAAAAAATGCAAGTGGTTTGCAAGTCCCCCAGTTTGTTATGCAAGGGTGCCGAAGGGCATCATAGTACGCCGAAGGGCTGGGGTGCTGAAGGTACAAGACTTGCATGTTGCAGACACGAGGGTGCCGAAGGCTTATATTTGCATGTCGCAAGGCGATGTGCCTAGGCATGAGGGTACCGAAGGTGTAAAGCTTGCATGTCGCAAGGCGATGTGGCTAGGCACAAGGGTACCGAAGGCGACACAAAGCTTGCATGTCGTAAGGTCATGTGGCCAGGCACGAGGGTGCCGAAGGCGACACAAAGCTTGCATGTCGCAATGCGATGTGTTTAGGCACGAGGGGTGCCGAAGGCAACACAAAACTTGCATGTTGCAAGGCAATGTGTTTAGGCACGAGGGGTGCTGAAGGCAAAGGGGTTGCCAAATGCACGAGCTTGCATGTCGCAAAGCAATGTGCTTAGGCAAGGGGGTGCTGAAGGCAAAGGGGTTGCCAAATGCACAAGGGTGCCGAAGGGAAAAATGCAAGTAAGCATTTTTTTATTATTATTTAGGAAAGAATAATAATAATATCTTTTTCCTTTTTCCTTTTTTGTTTTTTTTGTTTTTTTTGTTTTTTTTGTTTTTTTTGTTTTTTTTGTTTTTTTTGTTTTTTGGAAAGAGAAGAATTGTTTTGGGGGGGTTGGGCCGCTTCGATTCGCAACATGTGAAGATTTTGACTTTATTCAGTGCAGTAACAGTGTCAGCAGTGCAACAACCTATGTTAAAAAGTTTTCCTGTTTGTGCGTATGTTTGAGTGCCTTTTGTCTTAGTATGCATGTTAATTCGTTTGTTTGAATGGGGTGTGTGCATGTGAAGTAATCTGAAATGTAAGCTAAAGGTTTGTAGTTTTCTACAATGTTAATCCATAAGGCATCAGAGGCGTTGAAGCAATAGGAGGTTGATGTGTATTAGGAAGCTCCGAAAAGAGAAGTGCAATACCAGAAAATAAAAAATCTCAATACTCTCCTTCAACTTTCAATCAATAAAACTCCCTTTGTTCATATACTTTCCCTCATTGCTAATTCTCTCTTCATACACTGATCACTGTTAATACGCCGTTAATACCCCGACGACTGTTAATTCGTAGACTGTAAATGTACTGTTAGTACTCAAGGCTAGCAATTTCCAGCAACATCAATACTTAAGTAAGTCTTTTGTTCTCTTATTTTTTGGTTTTCTTAGTAGACTTCTTGTCCAAAACAAGGAAACGCTTTTATAATTATGTTATTATCTTACTAAATTGAATTTTATATTAAAAGAAGCATAAAGAAGAACCCAAATATGAAGAACAAGTTCGTAGATATGCATCTGGTAAATTTAGCGATATACAAGCTAAACTTCCAGCCATAGACTTAGAAATTTTAGGAGTTATAAACTCGCTTGAAGCATTTTCATTGTTTTTATATATGAAATATTTATTATTAAAACAGATTGTCAAAATATTGTTTCTCCTTATAATAAAATTACTACTAACAATTTGGCTCCATACGGCAAGCAAGAAGCAAAACTCCCTTGGCACTATTTGAAAAGCAAAAATGGACTCATTAGTGTCATGGGATGACTTTTTCGGAGTCTTCCTTCCGTGCAGCCTTAGACTTGATCACCTCTCGAACAAGCTAAGTCAGCCTTCCTTCCCACAAAATAAGATCGAACCAAGCAAGAACACAAAAGCAAGAGCAAGAACGATAAGAACGCACAAGAGAGTTTGGGAGAATATATGCTTGTATTACTACTCAATGCTTTACAAGTTATGAGGTGAGGATACACAATGAGACATCCTCCTTATATAGTGATCCTATCCCACCTACCACCACAATAGAGGGCTAGGATCGACTGCTGCCTAACCATCCAGAATCTACCTACTATTGTACATTGAATCTAGACATGTGGGCTAAGAGATCTAGGATGATCCTTTCGACGGGCTGGGCCTTGAGCTTCTCTTGTGGGGCTTGACCTTTACAAATGGATCCTCTAGGTTGGCCCAATAGTTGTTGGGTTGAGCCTTCAACATGCGGGTCGTGACATTCTCCCTCACCTAATCCGGTGACGTCCTCGTCGCTGTGGTAGTTCCTTCTAGTTTGAATGCTTCGATGTTGTCCTTGTACTGTCACAAGGACTCTTCTTTCACCCAATTGCCTTCAGACTCTGGCAGGCCCTTCCATTTGACAAAGTACTCAAAGTACCTCGGTACACTTTTGCGTCGCACCTCACGTATGGCCATGATGCACTCGACCTCCATGTCAAATGAAGTCACCATTAAAGGTGGAGCTCATTGAGACTCTCCAGAACTTGGCTCCTCGGGGTAAGCATGGTAGGGCTTGAGATTGCTCACATGGAACACCGGATGAATTTTCAATCAAGGTGGTAGTTCCACACGGTAAGCAGCTCTTCCCACCGTTCGGATGATAGGAAATGGACCCTCATATCTCCTCAGCAACGCCTTGTGTACCTTTCTAGTGGACTTGTGTTGAGAGGGGTTGAGCTTCATAAAGACCAGATCACTTGGTTGGAATACAACATCTCGCCGATATTTGTCTCGCCATTTCTTCTCCTTCCGAGTTGCCTTCTCCAATTGAGCCCGAGCCAGCTCATTAGTCACCTACCAATCCTTGGCCATCTTGTATGTAGCAGGGCTACTCCCTGTGTAGCCTGACACCACTGTGTTCGGTGTCATAGGCTGTTGTCCCGTTGCCAACTCAAAAGGATTTGACCCTGTTGACTCCGATCGCTGCAAGTTGTACGAGAACTGAGCAACATCCAACAAATTTGCCCAATCCCGTTGGTTGGCACTCATATAGTGCCTCAAGTATAACTCCAACAATGCATTCACCCGTTTCGTCTGACCATCTGTCTGTGGGTGAAAGCTGGTAGAAAAGTACAGTTGTGAGCCAAGTAGCCTAAAGAGCTTCGTCCAAAGTTTACCAGTGAAGCGAGTGTAACGGTCACTGATAATACTCTTAGGGATCCCCCAATACTTCACCACATGCTTCAGAAACAAGCGTGCAGCTTCCTCCGCGTTGTAATCTGTCGATGCGGGGATGAAGGTAGCATACTTGGTGAACTTGTCGACCACTACCAAAATTGAGCCACACCCTTCTGACTTGGGTGGACTCATGATAAAGTCCATGGATAAACTCTCCCATGGTCTGGTTGGAACAGGAAATGTCTCTAGCAACCCACCCAACTGCTTCTGCAATGTCTTGTCTTGTTGGCATACAAGGCAAGTCCGCATGAACGAGTCTACATCTTCCCGCATCTGTGGCCAGTAGTAAGCTTCACTGATCAATGCTAAAGTTCGATGAGTGCCTGGATATCTCGCCCACTTCAAGTCGTGACACTCCTTCAGTAGCTCTCGCCTCAGATTGTCCCATCTTGGAACATAGATTCTCTTCCTTGTTGCATAGAGAACACTATCATCGAGCCAAAATCTTCTTGTCTTCCCATCTTTGACAAGCTCCAACAGAGTTCTGGCTTGGGGATCATGCAACAAGCTCTCTCGTATCATCTGCAAGAGAGAACTTTGGGGTTGTACAACAGCTGCTAGTGTGGCCTTCCGGCTTAAGGTATCGGCATGACATTCGTCTTCCCTTGTTTGTACTCCAATTTGTAGTCAAACTCTACCAAGAAGTCTTGCCACCTAGCCTGCTTGGGTGACAACTTCTGTTGCGACTAAAAGTAGCTTGTGGCAACATTGTCAGTCTTGACCACGAACTGAGAACCAAGTAGGAATTCCTCCAAGTCTGCAAGTAGTGCACTACGGCTGTCATCTCCTTCTCTTGAACGGTATACTTTCGCTCGGTATCATTGAGCTTTCAGCTTTCGAAAGCCAACGGGTGTCCATCCTGCATGAGTACACCACCAATAGCAAAATCTGATGCATCAGTGTGTACCTCAAAAGGTTTGCTAAGATCGGGTAGTCTTAGCACTGGTTCCTCCGTAAGTGCCCTCTTCAACTCGTCGAAGGCATGTTGGCATAGTGGCGTCCACTGCCATGTCTTGTTCTTCTTCAGCAAATTCGTTAAGGGGGCGGCAATGGCTGAATATCCCTTGATGAACCTGCGATAGTAGTTGACCAATCCAAGGAAAGACCGCAACTCAGATACCTTGGTTGGTGGTTCCCACTCTTGAATGGCTCGCACCTTGCCCTCCTCCATGAGCAATTGTCCACCTCGTATCTTGTGACCAAGGAACTCTACCTCTTCTTGGACAAATGAGCACTTCTCTTTCTTCGCATATAGCTTGTTCTCTCTCAGAACTTGGAACACCTTCTGCAAGTGCTCGAGGTGCTCCTCCAAAGAATTGTTGTACACCACAATATCATTGATGTAAACCACAACAAACTTGTCCAAGAAAGGATGGAATACCTTGTTCATGAGAGTGCAAAAGGTTGCAGGGGCGTTAGTCAGGCCGAATGACATGACAAGGAACTTGTAAGACCCGTATCTTGTCACACATGCGGTCTTCAATTCATCTCCCGGTGCGATCCTCACTTGATAGTATCCTGAGTGCAGGTCCAGCTTGGTGAAGTACCTCGCTCCTCCCAACTGAATAAACAAATCTGCAATCAATGGGATTGGATACTTGTTTTCTATGGTCACCTTGTTTAGCGCTCAGTAGTCGATGCACAACCTCAATGTCCCTTCTTTCTTTTTCTGGAACAAGACTGGGGCACCATAAGGGGCTTTGTATGGTTGGATGTACCTAGCGTCCAGCAACTGCTTCAATTGCTTCCTCAATTCCTCCAACTCAGGAGGTG
>NW_018923521.1:5937-47883 GCF_002207925.1 Prunus avium
TTTAAAGGATTTTGGTATAGTAGGCAGCAGCAGAAGCCACTGTGCATGGTATTTGGAAGAAGATTTTGTCCCCATATCATCCATAATGAACAGAAAACTTATTACAACTACTTCTCCTTTCTTTTATTTATTTTTCATTAGTTTTTTTACTTTAGTTAAATTTCATCAATTTTGTGTAAATCAGGTAGGCCTCCGCTTAGTTAGTTTTTCTAACGAGATTGATGAACTTAATCGCTAATTGCAACTACAGCAACAACTGATGAGGTCGATTGAATTATATATAAATAATACAATTCTTAGAAGAAACACAAGCCGGCATTAATAACGTTCATTAAGTATTCTGCATAAAGAAACCGCTACTAGCAATCTTCATCTATTAGATAACCAAGCTCTCTTTATAGACTTTTCTAGATTCAGCTGCCTAATGAAGACATCAGTTAGAGCAGAGCCGCTCAGAAAAGCAGCCAACAAAAGACACAAAGCCTACGATACAGTCGAAGTTACGAAAAAAGACTCGGTGCTCAAGAAAGACTTTGACAGATTTCTTTAATGGGAAGAAATCTGTGAAGAACACGCCACTTCAGTTATAAATATGATAGGTCCCTGCTCTCTCGATCGCACTGCAGAATCCACCCCCTCTAGCCCCATTGATTGTACTGCATAAGGAGATCGTGGAGTTGCAGAAGCATCTGTCATTGAAGCAAGCATGCCTTCATCATGCAAGTGATCAAGAGGTATTGTGAGTTTCCTAAAGACTATAGCAGATTTTTTTTTTCAGTCTTACGCTAGTTTCTTCTGGTGCTGATGCATATTGGAAACTACAATTACTTTCAGGACATGGCTTCTACTCTAATGTGACTTCTGTTATTTAACCACGTCATTTTGGCCCAGCAGATTTTTGTGTGGGGTGCTGCTGGGTGGGAAAAACAGAGAAGCAAATTGTTGCAGATTCCAGATGGGAAGGAGTTGAGGTCATTGTCAGATACTTACCACCAGAAATATGATTGAAAGGGACGAAATAATGATCAAAACCAATATTCTAGATGCAGTTAACAGAAGAACTCTGTCGAAGTTATGAAAAAATAACGCCATTCAAGTTTTCGAAAAATCGGCCGCCTAGGCGGGCTAGGCGGGTTTTTATTTTTTTATATATAATAAATAGTATAGCCGGCCGGCTATACTCTTTAAATTATATATTTAAACATCGGCTATACTCCTTTAAATTATATATTTAAACAGAAATCTGAAAAAACGCCATTCAAGTTTTTGAAAAATGGGCCGCCTAGGCGGGTCCTTATTTTTTTAATAAATAAAACGTATAGCCGAGCGGCTATACTCCCTAAATAAATATTTAAAAAGGGTAGCCGCGCGGCTATACTTGGGTTTTTTTGTTGTTGTTTCCATTTATTGTAATTTAGAAAATTATCCATTACTATTAGGTCATTATGCGAGTGTCTATTGTCCTCTTTTAATTTTTTACTTATGAATTTGTTATGTATAGATTGGATTACAAGCTTTGATATATGCTGGAATTTCTTTTCAGCATGTTTATAATTAAGTTTTGGTTATTAATCAGTTATAATGAATCTGGATATTCTGATATGCTTTAATGCAACTCTAGTAAAAGGAATATATAGTATACAACCAGAAAAACATACAAGGAAAAGCCTTAAACTGTTAGGGCTGTGCATCTAAAATAATTGATTTCAGAAAAACTATAAGGAATAGAAACTATAAGGTATAAATGAATTGGCTTGATTCTAAAGATTATTGAAGTAGCATATGTTGAAGTGAGTCTCCTAATTAATCAAGGAGATTTATTTCCTTGATTAATTAAGGGATTTACTTTCCTATTTTATAGATTTATTTCCTTGTAATTAAGGGATTTACTTTCCTATTTTATATAGTTGTCAAATCATTGTATAATTATGAGATATTTTCCTAATCCTTTACTAGATCTAATTCCTTGTAAAGGACTCATGTGAACTCTTATATATACCTCCTTATGGAGAAGAATAAAATAAGAACCTAACATATTCAAAACCATATTCATATTTTAGCAGCATATAGCTTTGTTTTTCTGGGTGTTGTAGCAAGAGCACTTGTTACAGAATTTATTTTCATATCGAAAAGAAAGATAATTTCATCACTAAAGAAAATAAAATATGAGATGAGCACCTACATGCCATCAAAGATTTATGGGTATAAACATATATAAGGATATCATATTTTATGTGATAATAAATGCAGAACATGGAGACAAGACTCGGTGCTCAAGAAAGACTTTGACAGATTTCTTTAATGGGAAGAAATCTGTGAAGAACACGCCACTTCAGTTATAAATATGATAGGTCCCTGCTCTCTCGATCACACTGCAGAATCCACCCCATCTAGCCCCATTGATTGTACTGCATAAGGAGATCGTAGAGTTGCAGAAGCATCTGTCATTGAAGCAAGCATGCCTTCATCATGTAAGTGATCAAGAGGTATTGTGAGTTTCCTATAAAGACTTTTTTCAGTCTTACGCTAATTTCTTCTGGTGCTGATGCATATTGGAAACTACAATTACTTTCAGACATGGCTTTTACTCTAATGTGACTTCTGTTATTTAACCACGTCATTTTGGCCCAGCAGATTTTTGTGTGGGGTGCTGCTGGGTGGGGAAAACAGAGAAGCAAATTGTTGCAGATTCCAGATGGGAAGGAGTTGAGGTCATTGTCAGATACTTACCACCAGAAATATGATTGAAAGGGACGAAATAATGATCAAAACCAATATTCTAGATGCAGTTAACTGAAGAACTCTGTCGAAGTTATGAAAAAATAACGCCATTCAAGTTTTCGAAAAATCGGCCGCCTTGGCGGGCTAGGCGGGTTTTTATTTTTTTATATATAATAAATAGTATAGCCGGTCGGCTATACTCTTTAAATTATGCCGGCTATACTCTTTAAATTATGTATTTAAACAGTATAGCCGAACGGCTATACTCCTTTAAATAATATATTTAAACAGAAATCTGAAAAAACGCCATTCAAGTTTTTGAAAAATGGGCCGCCTAGGCGGGTCCTTATTTTTTTATGGGTTATTCACAGCAATGGTCCCTCAACTATACCCGTAGTTACACTTTGGTCCACCAATTCAATTATTAGTTGCAGGGGTCACTCAACTAGGTGCTACGTTGCACCAGTAGTCCCTCCGTCAAACTCTGTTAAATTTTCTGTCAAAAATGAGGGTAAATTCGGAACAGCTTTTCTTTTTAGCATATCACCTGCATATCACCTTTTCTTTTTAGCACAGAAACTAAAGAACTCTGCAAGAACAGCTTTTTCATCAAAAACCCACTCAATTGTGAGTCCATTCCCATCCCCCAACTCCATCAATTGCTGGGTTGCAAATTCAGCCAACGTATCCAAGGAAGAAGAAGAAGATGATTATGATGAAAAAACCCTTTTGTTTTGCTTGACCATGGCCTTCTAAGGAATCAAACACCCATCAAATCCATATCCATGAAGTGGGTTGCAGCAGCAATTTCTCATAGCCATGGCCATGGCCTTCTTAACATCATCTTTCTTCCAATTTTTGACGATAACAAAAACCTCAGAGAGAAGATTCAACGAATTTGAATCATGCCCAAATTGAAAATCACCCTTCATTCCCATAACCAAAATGCAAAAACAGAACTTTCACCTAAAAGATTAAGAACACAGAAATAAACCCAACTCGATCTGTGCAGTAAAAGCCTTCAGCACTTCCAGACCCAATTCTCACTCTCTCGACGACTCTCGCTTCGCACCAAAACAAACGCTCGCAAGCCAAGGTAGCGTTTCACCACTTCTCGTCCGTTTGGTTAGAGAGAAAAGAAGAGAAAATCAAAGCTGCGAAAGTTCGATCCATGGCCCATCTTCTTCAAGCGTGAGTGGAGGAGGAAGGCGTGGGTTGAGCCAATTCGGCCTTGCCCCATGCCGCGACGATCATCTCGTCCTCGATCCATGTACATAGGCCGGTTATAATCTTTTGGTGGTGAAGAATCCAACCGATCAAACTTGGTTCTTCCTCTATGGTTGTCTGAGTAATCCAATACCTGCCTTCATGCCTTGGAGGTGGCATCCCAGCGCCAAAATCTCTAGGGCCATCTCTAGCCCAGCCACGAGGTGGAGACCTATAGCCACCATTCAAGCTCATTCCAAGTGGAGGATCAACTGGAGGACCAGGGAAGCATCTAGGAGGACCACTAGGAGGAAGGGGAGGATTGTTGAGGAATTTCCGAATTTACCCTCATTTTTTAACGAAAAAAGTCACAAACTTGACGGAAGGACTACTGGTGCAAAATAGCACCTAGTTGAGTGACCCCTGCAACTAATAATTGAATTGGTGGACCAAAGTGTAACTACGGGTATAGTTGAGGGACCATTGCTACGAATAACCCTAAAAACTTTATGCATCATATGGGCCATATTTGCTTTTTAAAATATAATAAAATAATATGATATTTGGAATTTGCGCGGTGTTAAATTTTTTTCCAAAGTGTCAAATTGCCACATAAGCCATCAAATTCAAATTTAACATTTTACATTTGACATCCCTTGGAGATGCTCTAAGTTGAAGTAAATGCACTTAAATTGACATACATGTGTTACACTCTATTAACAAGCCCGAGTGAGTCAAACTAGCTAGCCTCTTAAGATAATATTTAGACTTTGGCATAACTCAAAATTGCCCTCATTTAAGAAAAAATTTCAAAACACAACAACTTCATTTTAAAGGGACAAATACGTTAAAAAACATTCTATTAAAATGTCAATAATTACAAAAACAAAATGGAAATAAGAGTCTTTGTCAACAAAATCCTTCTATACATAAGGATAAAGTAAATAAATTAAACAAAAAAGCCAATTGACACACTTAAATGGACAAATACATAAAACAATAGTACATGAAAATGCGAATAATAAAAACTAAAATAAAAAAGAAATAAGAGTTCACATTAGGAAACAATTTATTTATTTTTTTGCATAAGTAAGGATAAATTAGAAAATAACAAATGATGATAAAAAAGACTATTGGTAAACTTGTGAGTCATGAGCATGGCTCGAGAGGCTAACATATACGAAGCAAAAGACCCTTATGAGTAAATTTCAAAAATCCGAAGTGACTAGGTGGTACTCTTTATGTCATGTCTCGGAGGAAGATCATTTGTATGAAATTAAAAAAACTTGTATAATTTTTTTTTGGCCAAAGTTAGGAAGAGTGGATGGAGTTTTCTCACACACACACACTAACAATGTGCCAAAGTTAGGAAGGGGGAATTGACTGATTGAATATATTACTCCCTCTCCCCCTCCTTAGTGAATGATTAAAAAAAAAAAAATCAAATGTAACATAAAAGTTAATTTAAGGACGACAACAACTGTTATTTGAAGTCATGAACAAAAATTCTAACTCATAGAATAATTCAGGGACCACTTCTACAACTTGTCCAAAAAAGTAAATGGCAGATGTTCATATTTCTCTCACCATATCACCAAAATTTATTCCATTATTTCAAAATCAAGATATGTAGGTTTTACAAATTGGGTTTTCTTCAAAACACATGAAATAATAATTTTGAGAGTAGCTGGTAACCAGTCAAACTAGTTATTTTTTAATTTCAATTTTTTTTTTAATGGAGCGATACTTCACTCTACTCTAAATTACCAAAAGGGTATTTGAAATCGAGTGTAAGAAAGTAGAAACACTGCTTTGATCAACTAGTCTAACTCACATGTGATTTAAAACTAAACCTTGACATTTTTTTTTTGGGTCATAAAAAACTAAACCTTGACTGTATGAGGAGTTTTTTGTTTTTGTTTTTTTACATTCTGTTAATATTGTTAGTTATTCAAAATAATTTTAATTATCATGTGCTTTCTAGTTTCCCCAATATATGATGAAAAAGAACATAATTAATTCACAAAAAAGAGTAAAATTTCAATGTCACCTTTGATCTTAATTTTTAATAAAAGTTAGATAAAAATGGGTAACTATTTTAAAGAATTACTCTTAAAAAAAAACACACATAAAGTTCCATGTCAAGGGCAGGACTCGGGAGGACGGGGAGACTACATCAGCAAGCAATGGAATATTCGTTGATGCACGTTCATTATTCTCCTGAGGTTCTGTTTGTTTCCTTTTCCAATATTTTTCTCTTTTTCTAGCTTTTATTTTATTTGTATTATTATATTCTTGAGCTGCTGAGAAGTGTTTGTCCTTGATTTCTTCCTTTCTTTTTCATTTGGGCCCGTGTCCAAGAGAGAAATTTCCTTATTTGATATCATTCTTCGTTTTTCTTTTTCTCCTCGCGTTACTAATCACATGAAAACAGAGGTACGAAAAAAGAACTGTAACACCGAGTGTGACGAACTATTTTTTCATAAAAATAGTCTTGGATTAGGAGTGTACAAAAATTGACAGTGTTTAGAAGAAGACACTAAGCAGCAATGTGAGGCAGCTTAGAAATTCACATATTAATGATACTTTTATTTATCACTCTTCTTTTATCTATTGTTAATCTAGGTAATAATTCTTTTTAATCAATCTTCTAGATCAAAATTTAAATAAGCATATTTGTATTTTAGTTATCAAAAGTTAATTGAGATATGTTATAATGGGCTTACCATAGCTTATTCAAATATATTTGTATTTTGTATGCAATATATAAGGGCTTAATTTCATTTTCTAAAAATATTTCAACGTTCGGGATTGATAGAAAATTATACTTGTATTTAGATTTAGATCATAGTTTGATTTGATCCATAAACAACAAAAACTTAAAAATTACGCAAAAAAATATCACATCAATTTGGTTTGTATTAAATGGGAAATATTTCTATGGTATGTTTTTCCTAGAACACCGTTGGGGTGCGTTGATTGAATGGGTTTGTGGAAAAATAAGTTGCTTGTGCTCATGCCTTTGGCAAGAGGCCCAACCCAACCCACTGTTATGAACTGCTTTTTTTTTTTTTTTTTTTTCCTTTTTTTATAAATAGTCTTGCCTCGCGGCTATACTCCAGGTATTTTTTTAATGAAAATAGTATAGCCGCGCGGATATACATTTTTACACATGACGGAGCAGGCGCTTCCTTTATGCATGGTATAGCCGCGCGGCTATACTCGAGTATTTTTTAAATAAAAATAGTATAGCCAAAAGGCTATACTGTTGGTTTTTATTATTAAAAATAGTATAGCCTCACGGCTATACGCGGGTTTTTTTTTAATAAAAACAGTATAGCCGCATATAGCCGGGCGGCTATATTGTTTTGACACGTGGGCCCCAAATTCCTAGGCGAGAGGCAGGTCCTCTTTTTTATTTTTTTAAATTTATAAATAGTGTAGCCGCGTGGCGTTACACAGGTTTTTAAAAAATAAAATAATAATAATAAATATATATATATTTTTTAAATATTATAGCCAATCGGCTATACTCTTTACATAGTTACAGTGATTTTTTTGTTAATTGTTTTTTCCCCATTTTTGTTTATTGATAAGAGTAGTTTAGAGCATTATCCATTATTATTAGGCCATTATCTGAGTCTCTAATGTCCCCTTTTGAGTTTTTACTTTTCTAGAGCTATTACCCGTATAAATAATTTAGCATCACATTTAATACTCGTACTATACACATACGTATGTAATTTTCATGTTTAATACACTTGTTTTTTTTTTAAACAAAATTTTCAATTATACACACAAAATTCACGTATTATACACAAAATTTCCACATATTATTGAACAAAAATAATATATATTAGAATATTTAAATAAATCATATTAAAATATTATATAGGGGCCGAACATATTAGTTGTAATTTGCCAAAATATGGTCGAATAAAACACATACGTATTTTATTCATATTTTTCATGTTCCGTATTTTACTAACTATGAAAGAATCTGAGAGGCTAAGATTTGGGGTTTATTTCTTACTTCTTGTTACAGAAATGCAAGATGGTGATTTTGCAATCTCTTTGCCAACCAAAACAACAATTTCAAATAAAGATTTATGGGTATAGTAGTAAGTGATGTGGTAGTATTCTTCATGTAAAGTGTTATTTGAAATGTGAAATAATTACCAAGAACACTCCAACTCAGCATGCAATTCTCTATAACAAATAATGTGTGTAGTAATAGAATTTAGTAGCACTGGAGAGAACGAGGTAGACCAAAGACAAACATTCTTTTGGAGATGTCGAAACTAGAAAATTAATATCTATAAAAGGAACTAGAAAAGGAAGCACATATCTGTCACAGTTTACTTACACAAATCAGTTAAATAACTTCTTCCTAAATGATCGATATCACATACTCAAAAACTTCAAATTAAACCCAAAATAAAATTCAAGCTTCCTAACAAACTTCTCAATCATTCTTGGCCTTAACCTGTTATTTTCCCTTTTGTTTTTGTTTTTTGTTTTTTTTTCTGTTAAAAAATAAATAAATATATTTTTAAGGGAGATTCACTATTATACCAAATATTGGAGCTCAAATTATAAAAAAAAAAAACCTATATGAAATGGACTTTAGAAACACACCCAAAGTTCATTTACAATATAACAAAAAAGATTTTAACTTCTTTTAAATTACAAAATTATCATTGATTTCTTAAAATAAACTCAACCCCAAAACCTCATAAAAAAGCCCAAAACACTCAATAGGGCATCAAAGTAATTTAATAATCAAAATTAACTTCAATAGGGCTAGCTATTCATTTGTGGGTTTTTTTTGGATTTGTTTATAGACATTAAATGGTGTAGGGTTTATTTATAGTTTTAGTACTAAGAATGGGTATATGACTAAATATCTCTATTTTTAATCATGTTGGAGAATGTAAAAGAACTATTTCCTAATTCATTGGGAAAGCGATTTCAAACTTTGGACCTCTTTCAACGTTGAGAAGAAAATTAATTAATTGTGGAAACATTGGGATAAAATCGAATTGGGATGATGCTAATTGTGAATGTTCATATTGTATTGGACTACACTTCAATTAATTAATAGCTATTATATGTCGACTAATGAGTGAAATTGTGCATCAAAGAATAAAACTCAAGCAAATGCTTAATGGTTGGTGTGAGTGGTTCGGCACTCTCATTCCTTAAGAGAGGTCAGAAGTTCGATCCCTGCTCTCATATGAAATCACCATTTTGGCCAGCCCTTTACCCCTTACGGGCCGACCCGGTGTGAGCGGGAATTAGTCTAGGTTGTGGTTAAGGCTTAAAGGTGCCACCCATAATTGGGGCCCATCCAGGACCACCTCGTGGTTCAGCTCAAAAATAATAATTTTCAAGTCCAATCTTTCCAATTAGGAAGGCGGCTGCTTTTTTAAGTCACAAAATCTCTCAATTATGAGAGCTATACTCTTGGTATAACCGCTAAATACATTAAGTGTTTTTATGACATTTTCTATTGAGAAGTATGATACTATACTAAACTCATACAAACTGCACAGATGCTGGAACACATCAAACCAGATAAGTATCAGATTGTCCATTCGAAATACCAGGAGAAAAACAATGCCATGTTACTGAAGGTCGCACAAAAATGAGGGTCAAAAAACGCAGGAAAATAATGATTAAACATCATCTACGAAATTTCTCAACGACATAGATAACAGAAAAATAAATTTTGCAAAGTGCGATTCATAGACAACATAGAATAAAAACAAACATCTAATACAATCCCAAGACTGTTGCAAGTCAAACAAAACTGCTATTGTCTCCTAATAGAGAATGTCATCCGTTCTTAAAAACTTGGGAAACCAAACGGTGTCTTAAGTAAACAATTTCCTCAGGAGAGATCAGAGCTTGCTGGGCCAGCACCAAAACCACCAGCTCCACCAGATCCACCGGCACCACGACCAAAGCCAGGCCTACTACCCTGATATTTCGGGAGAAAGATGCATAATGGGTTAACAAATGCATCATTTTTCCAAAGTGAGGAAATCTTCTAATAATAAAACACATTTAAGTGGGCAGCATATAAGTTTGTCAAGGCCTCAGTAACAAGGTACATTGGATCAGATAGAATACAATTCCAAAATGCAAAGAAGAATAGAATATCATCGAAAGGCAATTGATCTCCAACCCAATACATGGTAAGAAGAAATAGTACCTAAATGAGAACTATAATAAAAACTACTTGACAACAGAAATATTACCCCGAAAGAAGGTCTGTAGTCAGCAGGTGCTCCGCCCTTGTCACCAAAATCACCCCCTGGTGCACGAGGACCTGAACGGTACCCATCCCTGTCACCAAATCTGCGTTCTCCTCCATCAAAGCGAGGTGGGCCGCTGTTCACATCATCAAAACATCCACATTACATTCCAACCAATCAAGGGGTTTAACAAAAGAACTAGAAAAGGAAGCACATATCTGTCACAGTTTACTTACACAAATCAGTTAAATAACTTCTTCCTAAATGATCAATATACTCTAGAGCAAAGAACCACACACTCTACAAAAAGCAATAGATCCAATAACCAATAAAGATGATGAAACAAATCAATTACCGTGGGCGGTCACCAGATGGGCCCAGGGGGCGACCAGGAGGCTTGGCCTGCTTCTTCAAAGTTGCAGGGACAATCTCAGAGGGAAGGTTGAGGTAGTTCCTCAAAAACTCAATACCATCATTGGTCAAGTACCAGTAGTAGTGCATCCAAGCAAAAGTTTCTCTCACATATTCCTTGGATTTGAAGCTCTGCATCAGCTTAATCACCTGCAGATTTGGCACATCGATTTCTGGGTGCTTTGCCAAGTTATAGTCCTTCTTTGCATAGCACACTCCCTCTGTTCAAATTAAATTCAAAAAATTTTAACAAAAAAATGGAAACGAAGAACCAAATTTCATTGAGAATAAATAAAAATCTAAGCTTTTTGTGTGTACCTTGGAATAGGTATTTGGAGATTTCTCTCCTGTTCTTCTCTGGGATGATCTAGGATAGAAAAAACCAAATGTAACAGATCAGAACCATGAACAAACAAACTTTTCTTTTTCTTTTTCTTTTTCATTTCCATTTCAGTTTCACAGGAAACAAACAGAGAATTGGATAGAGAAATACCATTCTTGCGAAGTTGAGCTGACAACTAGGGGAAGAGACGGCGGCAAACGAAGGTCGAGGTCTCTCTCGCCCTAGAGGAAGAAAATAAATGAGATAAATTTCTTATCTTCCAATACAGAACATCCACATCCAATAGATGCAAGTTTTGAGCCGAAAAAAGCTTCGGAAAATCCATGAGAATATAAACAACAATGAAGGCAAATATTATACAAAAAAACAGTAAAGGCAATTCTTTTACCTGTGTTAGAGAGCCCTCAGAATTAAAAGAGAAAATTGTAAGTACCGAAAAAACAACAATGAATATAACATGTTGAACCACAGAGAACAAATACAAATAGGATTTAAATACTAAAAAAACTGAAAAACTAGAAAGAAGGAACATCAAATAGCAAATGGAGATGGCATCAATAATTATCAAAATGGAAATATTAAAAATTTGACCTTACTTTTACCCAGAAACCAAATAAACATATATAGGCAAAATCGGAGAAAAAATCATAACTCAGATACAGACGGAAGATGAGATATACCTGATATTGTGATGAGAGAGCAAAGCAAGCCGGAGAATCAAGCAATTTGACAACAGTGAATCATGAGCATAGAGAGGGGATCGATGAATGAGAGTCGAGATAAGAAGAGAAGACGAGAGAACAGTGAATAGGAGGCGGCTGTAAAGAATATGAGTTCAATTAGGTTTCACGAAGTTAGAAAAATAATTTTAAGAATCCCACTCTGATTTTTAATGACGGCGCACTCTGATTGTTCTATTGTTATTAGGCTTGTAAAACGGGCCGGCTTAGTAACGGGCCTTTTCAGCCTTAAGGAGTTATCGAGCCGGGCCGGGTCAGTCCTATGTCAAATAAACCAAGTTTGGCGCGGCTATAACGCAGCGTAATTAAATATAATAACAATACCTTGAAATTTTGAAATAATGTTGAAACAAAATTGAAGTAGACTACAAAACAATCGAAAAAGAAAATATTTATTCTGCATTTTAGACAAACCACTCTGGCAATTCTTGTTCATCTTGTACACTCATTTTCTTCTTGACTTTCATGATGTAGATCGCGTCGAGATGAGTCCATAGACACATAATGTTTTTAAAAATCAAATTTTTTCTTCTTCTTCCCCCCTTCCCTTCGTGCGACACACAGCCAACCAATTCTTTGGCCGGCAACCACCTCAAACGGCCACCAAATCCGGCGGGGCTAGTACTAAAACGCTCAACCACTTACCCTCTTCCCGACCCACCCTACCTCCGATGAAGGCCGCCGCTCCTGTCGCTGGAAATTGTGAAAAATGGGCCGGATTTGCGTAAAACTTTCGACGTTCGTTCCGACGATTTCAGCCACCAATTTCTTTAATTTAGGTATTTTTTTCATCATCTCAATGTGTTTTAGCTGATGGTTTGGTTGATTAGGATCGAGTTTTGCGTTTTGGAATTCGTTTTATTGCTTAAAGTTTCAGTCGATTTTCGGCTCATGTTTCTGGCAAGTTCCGGTCATTTTTTGGCCATGGTACAAGAATAAAAGTTGCTCCACTCATTGTCATGGTGACGTAGATATAGGTATTGTTGAGTGTTTTGGGAATTTTCCGAACGCCAAAATTTACTCTGGGCACCCACGCACTGCCCGCGCATGTCGTGGCACGTGGGCACTGTTTGGGTGACCCATTTGGTCATAAAATGATCCCCATGTCTTCCCGAGCACGACGGTATGCTCGGATTCGAATTTGGTTATTGTTTGGCGGTCAATCAGATTTAAGCATATTAGGCGCTATCCGGGTTCGATATGTTCGGACTGTTGGATTGACTTTATTTCCAAATATGTTGATATAGGCACCTCTAGGATCGTGTAGGAGTTCGCGGATCGTGAATCGGAATCCCGGATGCTCCGATTCAATAACTTATACTTTGGGTAAAACGATAACCGTCCGATCGTGCGATCGCGAGCGATTCGATCGTTCAATTAGGACCAAGCTTGCAGGACATGTTTAATAAACTTTGTTGAACCCGTAGGAACTTTCGGATCAAAAATCGGAGGTCGTGGGCTCCACGGGCCTGGTTGACCAAAAACAAGAAGTTTGACCAATTGTTGACCACGGGTCTTTTAGGACTGTCTCATCCTATGTGAAGGTACTAGAATGGCTATAGGACCTTTCCAAGGTTGTGTGTACACGTTAAGTTTCTAGGACTTATGGGTTTGGGTGTATGTTTTAATTGTGGCCTTACAGTATCGTATAGTATTACTGGAGTTGAAAATTTGGATTTGTTTTGATGTTGTGATTTTGGGTGTACTAGTCATATTGGGGGGGAAATTGATTTGTTTGGTAACGGGTATATTGGTTAATGAGGTTATAAAAACGGGCTATCGGTTTGGTTTCGGCCTTTACCATGTGACGCGAGACTTTCTGTTTATATATTATTATTATTATTATTATTATTATTATTATTATTATTATTTTAAATGATTATTATTATAATTCACTTATGGCTTGATAGAAGGGTTTGGTGTCAGTACGGGAATGCTTATTATTATTTCTATTATTATTAATGCTAGTAATATTATTTATATAGGATTATGGTGATTTTGTGTATGATATGGTCTTTGGATTTATTTATCTTGTCTTATGGGATTTTTAGAGATTGTATATTTCCTAAGTGTATGAATAGTGTTTTGAATAGTAATGAAATCGAGTGGGCTTAAGGTTTTATTTTTGTTTTCAACAAGGAAGTATGGGTATTATTTTTCTATATATATATTTACGTTAGAAGGAAACAATTTGTTTGGAAATTGAAATTTTGCATCAGGATATGTACCTTCTCGGGTTACTGTACCTACACGTGGCATTGGATTATCCGTTGTGTGGGCACATTTGGTTATGTTAGTGCTTTATCACACGTGGCGTTGGATTATCCGGCGTGTGATAAAGCAGTCCACGTGCGTAGAACATGATTTGGTCTAACCATACGTGGCGTTGGATTATCCGGCGTGTGATAAAGCAGTCCACGTGCGTAGAACATGATTTGGTCTAACCATACGTGGCGTTGGATTTTTCTGCGTATGGGCTTACTTGGTTATGTTAGTACTTTATCACATGTGACGTTGAATTTTTCGGCATGTGATAAAATAGTCTGCGCACATAGGACATGGTTTGGTTGGGCCAGACGTAGCATTGGATTTTCCGGTGTGTGTACTCACTTGGATATTGGTTACTTTACCACACGTGGCGTCAGATTATTCCGGCGTGTGGTAAAAGATCTGGACATTATGATTGATTACTGTTACTTTACTATGAGTGACGTTGAACTCTCCGGCTTGTAGTAAAGTAACGGGGAAAGGGATAATGATTATTATACTATATCGGGAAAGAGAGTTATGTTTAAAAGAATTGTGCTTAGTATATGTGCATTGTTAAGGGATAGGGTTGTTGAGTTATGAGTTTTAAGTACGGAGTGAGTAAAGAAAAATGGGTCAGTGGTTCATGGGCTGAGAGATTGCGATTTTATTTAAGGGAAAAAAGATTATTATAAAATTAACTTGTTGGTATTATTGAAAATAATTGTCTGTTATCTAGTTCGTGATTATTGATCGTAGAACTATGTGTGGCTTGATCCTTCAGTAAGGGTACGTAGGTAGCCTGAGGTCTTACTCAGGTGCAGCCGCTAGACTAATTATATTTATGGAGTTGGGTTTTGAGTTTGTTGGTGACCTGAAGCCCGGTTGAAACTTAAATGCTTGTTTATATTCCATTTTTTACTAAAAGGATGTGGTGGAAACGTGTTGTGGTTGTGACAGGGCTGAAACCCGTTCTAGATTGATGAAACAATGTGGATTGAATCTTTACAACTATTTATAATTGTGCATGCTGAAGTTTGGGAATTTTTAAACTATGATTTTATACTTACAAGTGAAAATCATTTGGCAAATGTCTGTTTTTCAGGGGAGACTCTGCCGAAATTTTGGCAGAAAATCTCGACCCTCTTTTCCTTTGTTTTTGGAGGAGAGGATAATGTTAGTAAGTGGGCTCGGCATTGTGTGGATGTCAGAAAAACCACAGGATTCGTCACGGATTCCGAGGAATTCGGGGCGGATCCTATCAACTTGGTATCAGAGCATTAGGTTCAAATTCCTGTGAACTCAGTACCTTGTGTGCATCCTTAAGTTTTGGCAGTGTGGTGTGTTCCGGTGTGGAATGGTGCCTCTTCGACGTGAAGGACGTCACCAATTGTATTATAGATGTTTCGTAAGTTCGTAAACCTAGAAAAAGTAGTGAACCTTATGTCCGTGGTTGCAAAAATCTGAGTCAACAATGAGTTGTGGCCAACCAAATTGGGAAGTAGCGGTGTTTTGGGTGAAGTGTTACTTTATTCTTGTGGGCTCTAATGCCGCAATTGACAAGAGTGGAGATAGTTAAAGTAAGCAAATCACATAGGTATACATATTTTTCGAGGCATTTAATTGTACTTCTATGTCATGGAGGGGTACCGAGAGTACTTCAGGGAGTTACTTATAAAAGATATGGAAGACACTCATGGTATTTTTTGCTGTAGGCGTGCAACATTCAAGGTTTCTTAAAACTGTGGTGAGATGGATGATGATTATAATTCAATAAAAACGATCCTTTCTGGTATTCCTCTCGATGAATCATATTTACAACATCGTTTGTCAATTCTAAAGAATGAGGAAAGTAACAGTCTTAGAAAAGGCAATAATTGTAGTCCCCCGAGTTATATGTTGATGGGGACAACTGAGCCAACATGGATTTTGGAAAGAGATGAAGTTTGCATTATCCTTGACAGTTGACAAATGTCGAGAGGGGTACTAGTGTACCGGCATCCAAGTTTGCATTTTGGTGATGCTCTTGTTTTAAAGGCTAGGTATGTGAAGGGTTTAGAATGTGTTGTCGGAAATGCCAAACTAGCCCTTAAAGGATTATTTTCATCATGATCATTTCTGTGTGTGAATCAAGATAGCATGATAATTCATTAGATGAAAAATTGTTTGTGTTTAACCTTTTAGAATCACAAAGGTCATCCACACGACTTCTTTTTCTACTAAATGTTGAAGTGCAAGATGTAGATGATGTAGGTACCGCTTGTTCATGTTGTGATCTATCATGCAAAGACAAATATAATTTATACTCTTCATACAACTCTTTTAATGTTGTGAGCACTTTTTGCACAATTGTATTTGAATTTCCTTCATAAAGAATTTCACAAAGCACTTCCAATTTTTTTTTGTTTTATTCCTTGGATCTAAAATTACACCCAAACCATAAATCAAGGGCAAATCCCCAAAGTACTTTGCAAATTTTGACTTCATATCACATACATTAAGCTGTTTGGAAAGATCATTGTTTTCAATTTCAAGACAAATGTCTTTTATTTTAGTTATTTCTTTTAGTACTAAAAGAAAAGTTGGATAGTCAGAGCCAGAAATTATTTCAGTGGATTCATAAAATTGAACTAAATGTTCTCTCCAAAGTGATGCAATATCCCAATCTTCATCTATTAAAAAGGGTTGATGTTTGATTTTTGTTTGAAATAATCCTAAAGTTGCTTTATATTTTGTAGCCACTTCCAACATCTTAAAAGTTGAATTTCATCTAGAGTGAAATCCTAAAACCCTAAACTCTCTCTGAAAGTGAAACTGTGAGCTCTGCAGCCGCCGCCCCCCCCTCTGGGGGTCGGTGGCTTCCCCATCTTCCATCTTTCTCTCCTCATCTCCCTTTCTCCTTTCCTAGTTTTATTCCCCTCTCTTCTTCTCTCCCCAAATTCGTTTGAATTTTGGGTCCTCTTGCCCAAATCTATATGGATCTTGTCTTTTGTTTGTTTGTGTGTTTTCTGTTGTATGTCCTTGGTGAATTTTGTTGTTCTTGGATGTGTCTTGCTGTCGTTGGGATGGTTGCGACCCAACTTTTTTCTTTGGTTTTCGTTGCTTTTTTGAAGCAAGTACTGCAATCCATTGTAGACGCCATGATTTTGTTGCAGCTTTTGGTCCACTCACATGGATTTTGCTCAAGTTCAATGTCTAGAGTTGGAAAGTGATTGTTGCCGTTTTGTGTGGGATCGGGTTTTGCCTGTGCAAAATAAGAGGTTTAGTCATGTTGGTGCTACGAATCTCTGTAGGTCCTTGGTGACTTTTGTTGTTTTTGGATGTGTCTTGCTGTCGCTGGGATGGTTGCAGTGTGGTGTTGTTGACCCAACTTTTTTCTTTGGTTTTCGTTGCGTTTTTGAAGCAAGTACTGCAATCCATTGTAGACGCCATGATTTTGTTGCAGCTTTTGGTCCACTCACATGGATTTTGCTCAAGTTCAATGTCTAGAGTTGGAAAGTGATTGTTGCCGTTTTGTGTGGGATCGGGTTTTGCCTGTGCAAAATAAGAGGTTTAGTCATGTTGGTGCTACGAATCTCTTTGGTTTGCTGGAGGATGTGGTGCAGTGTCTTTGTTTATGTGTTTATTTTAGTCTAATAACTCTCAGAAACTCAATAGAAGTTTGCTGATGTTTGTATTTAGTATTTGACTTTTCAATGCGGATTTGCCGTTACTGCTGTTGTGCGGTGGATCTGTATTGTAGGTTTGAGTACAAGTGCTTTTGTCTGCCGAATTGGAGGTTTTAGGTTTTTCTGGTATGCGTAATTCTCTCCATATCAAACCAATTTATTTTTGTGTTTTGGTCACTAGAGATGTTGTACTCATTTTCGGCATTGTGGCTACTCTGTACTTTTTTCTATGTTATCAATAAAATTACTATTGCTTTTAATCAAAAAAATGTATTCTTAATGATTTCCATAACATTAATTATGCATTGTATATAGCAAATAATTTACTCCTTTATATGGTTTTGTCTTATATGAATGTGTGGCACTATTGCTAAACCGTGTTTTTCTTTGTAAAGGCTTTTCTTCCTTTTTTTCCTATATATGTGTGGCACTGTCTCATTATGATTGACGTGTGATTTCCATAACATTAATTATGCATTGTACATAGCAGATAATTTACTCCTTTATATGGTTTTGTCTTGTATGAATGTGTGGCACTGTTTTAGCTAAACCGTGTTTTTCTTTGTAAAGGCTTTTTTCCTTTTCTCCTATACATATCTGATGCAAGTTAGCAGTTGAATCAATACCTGTCAGTTGGAGCATGCGTTGGAAGGCACGTCAACATATCAAGTCTAAGGCACCTTCTACGGTGCACCAGGTGCACCCATGCACCATTTGTTGTTTATGAAGCATGTGCAGTGCACATGCCAATTAATTTGTAAATTTTTGTGTTTGGTCACTGGAGATGTTGTACTCATTTTCGGCATTGCGGCTACTCTGTACTTTTTGTGTGTAGTATCAATAAAATTACTACGCTTTTAATCAAAAAAGTTGAATTCCATCTAGTTTTCACATTTAATGGAACATTTATGAGTTTTAACCCTATATTTTGGCAACATGTTAGAAAACCTTGGTACTTTGTCGGTGATGTATGAAGGGTGGTTACTAAACTTCTAATGTTGGCAATAGATTGATTTATTGTTTTCAAACCATCTTGCACAATTAAATTTAAAATATAAGCACAACAACGAACATACAATAATTTACCCTTGCAGATTTGGCACATCGATTTCTGGGTACTTTGCCAAGTTATAGTCCTTTGCGTAGCACACTCCCTCTGTTCAAATTAAATACAAGAAATTTTAACGAAAAAATGGAAACGATGAACCAAATTTCATTGAGAATAAATAAAAATCTAAGCTTTTTGTGTGTACATTGGAACAGGTATTTGGAGATTTCTCTCACGTTCTTCTCTGGGATGATCTAGGATAGAAAAAACCAAATGTAATAGATCAGAACCATGAACAACAAACTTTTCATTTTCATTTTCATTTTTATTTTTATTTTTATTTCAGTTTCACAGGAAACAAACTTTTCTTTTTCATTTTCATATTTTTAATCAGGTTGGAGAATGTAAAAGAACAATTTCCTAATTCATAGGGAAAGCGATTTCAAACTTTGGACCTCTTTCAACATTGAGAAGATAATTAATTAATTGTAGAAACATTGGGATAAAATCGAATTGCGATGATGCTAATTGTGAATGTTCATATTGTATTGGACGACAATTCAATTAATTAAAAGCTATTATATTTCCACTAATGCGTGAGATTGTGCATCAAATAATAAAACTCAAGCAAATGCCTAATGGAGGGTTTAGGCCCAAGAATTGTATTATTATTTTTCCCTAAACCCAAGAATTGTAGGCTGGGGTGAAAATGGGTTAAAACCTCAAGTTCGGGACGAGCCAAAAATAGTTTTCAAGTCCAATCTTTCCAATTACGAAGGCTGAGCTGGTCTAGTGTCTAGCCCACGAATAGACCATATAGAATAAAAACAAACATCTAATACAATCCCAAGACTGTTGCAAGTCAAACAAAACTGCTATTGTCTCCTAATACAGAATGTCATCCGTTCTTAAATGCAAACTTAGGAAACCAAACGGTGTCTAAGTAAACCATTTCCTCAGGAGAGATCAGAGCTTGCTGGGCCAGTACCAAAACCACCAGCTCCACCAGATCCACCGGCACCACGACCGAAGCCAGGCCTACTACCCTGATATTTCGGGAGAAAGAAGCATAATGAGTTAACAAATGCATCATTTTTCCAAAGTGAGGAAATCTTCTAATCATAAAACACATTTAAGTGGGCAGTATATAAGTTTGTCAAGTCCTCAGTAACAAGGTACATAGGATCAAGATAGAATACAATTCCAAAATGCAAAGAAGAATAGAATATCATCGAAAGGCAATTGATCTCCAACCCAATACATGGTGAGAAGAAATAGTACCTAAATGAGAACTATAAAAAAAAAACTACTTGACAACGGAAATATTACCCCGAAAGAAGGTCTGTAGTCAGCAGGTGCTCCACCCTTGTCACCAAAATCACCCCCTGGTGCACGAGGACCTGAACGGTACCCATCCCTGTCACCAAATCTGCGTTCTCCTCCATCAAAGCGAGGTGGGCCGCTGTTCACATCATCAAAACATCCACATTACATTCCAACCAATCAAGGGGTTCAACAAACGAACTAGAAAAGGAAGCACATATCTGTCACAGTTTACTTACACAAATCAGTTAAATAACTTCTTCCTAAATGATCCATATCACATACTCTAGAACAAAGAACCACATACTCTACAAAAATCAATAGATCCAATAACCAATAAAGACAATGAAACAAATCAATTACCGTGGGCGGTCACCAGATGGGCCCAAGGGGCGGCCAGGAGGCTTGGCCTGCTTCTTCAAAGTTGCAGGGACAATCTCAGATGGAAGGTTGAGGTAGTTCCTCAAAAACTCAATACCATCATTGGTCAGGTACCAGTAGTAGTGCATCCAAGCAAAAGTTCCTCTCACATATTCCTTGGATTTGAAGCTCTGCATCAGCTTAATCCCCTGCAGATTTGGCACATCGATTTCTGGGTGCTTTACCAAGTTATAGTCCTTCTTTGCATAGCACATTCCCTCTGTTCAAATTAAATACAAGAAATTTTAACGAAAAAATGGAAACGATGAACCAAATTACATTGAGAATAAATAAAAATCTAAGCTTTTTGTGTGTACCTTGGAATAGGTATTTGGAGATTTCTCTCCTGTTCTTCTCTGGGATGATCTAGGATAGAAAAAACCAAATGTAACAGATCAGAACCATGAACAAACAAACTTTTCTTTTTCTTTTTCTTTTTCATTTTCATTTTCATTTCAGTTTCACAGGAAACAAACAGAGAATTGGATAGAGAAATACCATGCTTGCGAAGTTGAGCTGACAACTAGAGGAAGAGACGGCGGCAAACGAAGAAGGTCGAGGTCTGTCTCGCACTAGAGGAAGAAAATAAAAGAGAGAAATTCCTTATCTTCCAATACAAAACATCCACATCCAATAGATGCAAGTTTTGAGCCAAAAAAAGCTTCGGAAAATCCATGAGAATATAAACAACAATGAAGGCAAATATTATACAAAAAACAGTAAAGGCAATTCTTTTACCTGTGTTAGAGAGCCCTCAGAATATAAAAGAGAAAATTGTAAGTACCGAAAAAACAACAGTGAATATAACATGTTGAACCACAGAGAACAAATGCAAATAGGATTTAAATACTAAAAAAACTGAAAAACTAGCAAGAGGGAACATCAAATAGCAAATGGAGATGGCATCAATAATTATCAAAATGGAAATATTAAAAATTTGACCTTACTTTTACCCAGAAACCAAAGAAACATATATAGGCAAAATCAGAGAAAAAAATCATAACTCAGATACAGACGGAAGACGAGATATACCTGATATTGTGATGAGAGAGCAAAGCAAGCCGGATAATCAAGCGTTTTGACAACAGTGAATAATGAGCATAGAGAGGGGATCGATGAGAGAGAGTCGAGATAAGAAGAGAAGACGAGAGAACAGTGAAGAGGAGGCGGCTGGAAAGAAGATGAGTTCAATTAGGTTTCACGAAATTAAAAAATAATTTTAAGAAGGCTTATTTACAGTAGTGCCGCTGAAACTTCGGTCAAATCTTATTTTACCCCATTAAGTTAAAGTGGCCCACTTAGTGGCCATTTTAACTTCTTTTTTTTTAAGGGGGTAGGGGAGTAAAGTCAGATTTGACCGAAGTTTCAGGAGGCACTACAGTAAATAAGTCTTTTAAGAATCTCGCTCTGATTTTAAACGACGGCTCACTCTGATTGTTCTATTGTTATTAGGCTTGTAAAACGGGCCAGGCTTAGTAACGAGCCTTTTCAGCCTTAAAGAGTTATCAAGCCGGGCCGGGTAAGGTTTATGTCAAATATACCAAGCTTGGCGCGGCTATAATGCGGGGTTACTTTTATAGCCATCAGATCGATCCCATGAGAGTTACTGCTTAATAACACCACCACAAAGGAGGAACCTTACCAACATCTTAGATCAACTTCTCCTGCTACCTGCTCTTACTCATCAATGAGTAAGCAAAACTAGAGTATCAACTTATTGTCTCAGTGAGTAACTATTAGTACATAATACATATAGATATAGTTTGTAGAGATTCTTTTGATTTCTTGTTTCGGAAACCAACTTCATAGAAATTCCAGTTTAGATCAATATTTTTTTAGGATTAACTGGTGATTTGCCCCCTGAATTTGTACCTAGCTTTCGATTCACCCCTATCCTTTTTTTAAGAAAAGTAAGAATATGAACATTTTTTTTCCTCCAATTTCCCCTCTACAGTCTAAATTCTCAACATTTCATCCAATTTTCAATTAAATCATTTTAAAAAATTATTTTTTGGAAAAAATTGAAGAAAAAGAGTAAACCTAATGCCAACCCTTCCATCTCCTCCCTTCCTCCTCTCATTCCCCCATGACCACTATCCTCCACTCCCAGACCAACCCCCCAAAAAGACCCTTCCCCCAACCTCCCCCTTTTGTATTTTCATCCCCTGAACCCAACCCACTCCCCTCTCCTCTAGGTTTTTATTCTCCTCCCATTCCCCCATGACCACCACCCTCCACTCCCAGACCAATCCCCCACCCCTTAGACCCCTGCCCTTACCTCATTCCTTTTGTTTTTTTTACCCCCGAGCCCAGCCCCCACCTCTGGGTTTTCTTCTGCTCTCATTTCCCATGTGACCATCACCATCCACCCTCAAAACAATCCTCCATCCCCAAATCAATCCCCCACCCACAAATCCCTCATTTCCTCCTCATTCTTTTTGTTATCTCTCCCCAGCAGAGACCCATCCCCCAACCCTTGCCCCTCAAGACCTAGACACATTCCATCCCCCAACCCTTGCCTTCATACCCAGACCCATCTCTCCCCTCCTCTCTAAGCGGCGGCAACAGATCCCAGCTCTTGCCCCTCACCCACGGAACCCAGCCTGCACCTTGGATGAAATGATCATTTTGCCCTTATATTTAATGGCAAATTAGATAAAATGTTGCAGATTTAGATGGCAGGAGGGAAATTGGCGAAAAAAGAAGTTCATATCCTTAATTTTAAAAAAAAGGATATGGGGTAAATCGAAAGTTAAGTAAAAGTTTAGGGGGCCAATCACCATTTAACCCTATTCTTTTATGATGATGTGAAGGGTTGAACTATATTTTTTAAATCTCAACAGAATCAAATGAATTTTTCTTGTGCTCTTCTCTCTTTATTAGCCCCTCATTGGTGTGTGGTATGTAATGTGGCAGAGGAATCAACTAAGCATATCTTTCTATAAATTGATATTTTTCATATTTTAAGAGTTTTTAGTCAGTACCCCCTTACACTCAAATTCGAGTCCCCCTCGTCTTAGATGAGATTAATTTAAAGTTATTTAGATTATCACTTGTATTTTTTTTTTAAACTAAAGAATGGTTAAACAAAAAACTTAATATTACATTGCTTCAACTTAACCAATATGTACACATGCTTTAATATTTTGATCATAATGACATTCCTGCCCTAACCCCTATCTCTGACTCAGATTTAGAACAAAATATTCGACACCTACCCTCTTATTCTCGAGATTTCCATTTAAGGACCCAATTGGAATTTTTGTCATCCCCACGGGCTTTGGGGGTGCTCAATGTGTGTCCTTTCACAAGGCTCCAATTTTAGGAGGGCCCCCATTTTATGACCTTGTGTAAAAACTCCACCAAAAAGTCGTATTTTCATTGAAAACCATTAAATGCTCCAGAAATTTGAAAATTTGAAAATAAGGTATTTTTAAATCAAATTTTCCTAAAAAACCTAAGTATAAAGAGTACATAAATGAGTACATTTATGGACTTACAAATCACAAAAGCGTGTGAGATGAAAATGTCTCTTGCATACACATGAATACTCACGGAGACATGCTAGTCAGAATAATAAGGCACGACAAAATCACAAATCTTCCTCTCTTTCATTGGGTCAATAAGGAAAAAGCCTATTAAGAATAGTCGTGCTTTATTCATGTTGTTTTACTCATCTCATCATTCCTATTTTAAAATGAAAATATACTTAATATCCTAACTCTTTACCTCAACTTTTATTTTTCCCACTTTGTGTGTGAGAACACACCTTAACATGTACAATTTATCGCAGCATTAGGAAGTCAACTATGTTGGAGAACCAGTTGACCATGCCCACATAAGTGATTTCCTATCGTAAATACATATTAGGGTTTAGGGTTAGACAACAAATCTCTTGCCAGATGCATAGGGGCTTTCCAATGCAGCAACACAAATCTGAGCAACCTCCTCTCTTGATATCTTACCCTGCATATATATATATATATATATATAAATACTATAAATCATAACATTCAGATATTATTACTATTATAAGGGAAAGAAAGAGCAATACATGTCATCACATGCATACAAGAGAGAATAGCGATCTTCTATTTGATTATTTATTGTTATATTGTCTCCTTGGTCAAAAATGAGATCTGCTCCGGCAGGCTCCTCAGTTAATGCACAAGGCCTCACAATTGTATATGGTATTCCACTTTCCCGTATTAAATCCTCCCCCTGCTCCAAAACTTATCAATGTAGAAAATCAAAAGAGCTAAATCTGACCCAGAAAAAGAAAAAGAACAGAAAAGAACTAAGAAGTGGTATTTTGATACATTGATTATATATAAAAATATCAAACAGCTTGCACTGAGTTAGTATGAAACCTTCAACTTGAATGTCAGGATAAAATCCAATTCCTTGTTTAAGCGAACAGCAGGAGGTTATTTACTTAGATCAAGTCCAGGCCTGTCAGGTCGGGTAATTCCTGCAGAACCTACGTGTACGAACCTACACGGAACACAAGCAAAGAGATTCTTTAAAGACTAAAACAGAAAGTGCACCTAGCAGATCAATTATGTTTAGTCATAAGAAGATAATCCAACAAAATGAAAAGAATGTGAAACCTGGGAGTAATAGGCAGAAATGTGCCTGCAATGACACAATATGCTCGTATGCTAGACATGAGCTGCCATAATTTTGAATCCCATCAATAAACATAGAAGAAAATGAAGTGAAAGAATAGACTAAAAGAAAGTGGCTGCAGAAATGTGCCTGCAATGACACAATATGCTCGTATGCTAGACATGAGCTGCCATAATTTTGAATCCCATCAATAAACATAGAAGAAAATGAAGTGAAAGAATAGACTAAAAGAAAGTAGCTGCAGAAATGTGCCTGCAATGACACAATATTGTGGGGGTCAAAAGGTGGTGCATCTAATACAGTTCTTGCTCGAAATATCGGCTTCAACGAAGAAAATGGCACACGTACCTGGAAAAAATGCGACAAACCCACCCTGGCACCCAGAGTCTAAACCCTAAAGAACCAGACCCACCCTGGCACCCAGACCCGCCTAACGCCGCCTAGACCCGCCTAACGCCGCCTAGACCCGCCTAACGCCGCCTAGCACCGCCTAGACCCGCCTAGCGCCGCCTAGACCCGCCTTGCGCCGCCCAGATCCTCCTAGCGCCGCCCTGACCCGCCCAGGCCTGCAATAATATATAGATGGAAATTCAATGCTTCTTACTTGGTGTGGTTGCTGCAAGCCTGCAACTACGGCCTCTTGGGTGCTTTGCTGCTGCTTTCCCCATGTCAGGACTCTTTGACTTGGTATGGTATCAGAGGAGGCAAGAAACGACTGATTACGACACCCAGGTCTTGATCGTTGCTTTAGTTATGGATACAATATTTGCTTCTCTTCAAATGCTGGATGTAGTTCATTTTGATTGCAACACCAGGAGGCGTTGGACCAAAGATCTTCATATCAGGGTCGTTGTCCTTCCAATGCTCTAGCAGAATTGGACTTAAATAGCCATGCACATTTCCACCACAAAAGGCAAGAATCTACCTACCTCTGAGAAGGGGGTTTGCCTCCAAGATCTCTAAGAGGATTTCTCACAGAATGAAATGTGTTTCAGGAAGGTATCGCCGCGCGGCTATACTTGGGTATTTTTTTATTTATAAAAAATGGTATAACCGCTCGGCTTTACTACGGTAATTGTTTTTTTTATAAATATAAATAGTATAGCCGTCGGGCTATGCGTGTTTTGACAGGTGGACACCTAATGCTAGGCGGGTCCCCTTTTTTCCCTTATAAATAATCGGCTACACCAGGGCATATTTTTCAAAATAGTATAGCCGGACGGCTATAATTGGGTTTTTTTAAATTAGTATAGCCGCACGGCTATACGTGTTTTCACACATGGGCAACTAGATGCTAGGCGGGTCCTTTTTCTATTTATAAATAGTATAGCCGCGCGGCTATACTCGGGTAAATTTTGTTTCCTAAATAGTATAGCTGCGCGGCTAAAAGTTTTCTAAAATTTTGAAGGCATTAAAAGTAAAGTAAATAAATAAAACGTGGAATACATGTGAGAGAAGAAGCGTTCTCGAAACAGAGCAAGAGCAGAAAAGCAACTTATAGTTAGGATCCTAATAAGATTTGAATCGCTTTGCCAGTTGGTTTAATTGCTTGGGCTTCAAGGGTAATAGCACCACCAACACGAACGATTTGGAAACACACTCTCTCTCTCTCCAAAGTGAATCCAATCCATATAAGGAAACCCCCACTTGTTTCTCTTATTATAATTTGGAAACCCAGTGCAATTCAAAGCAAACTCTCTCTCTCTCTCTCTCTCACTTGTTCTCTTCAATTCGGAAGTTGAGTGATCTCTCTGTCACTCAACATTTGGAAACCCACTTGTTTTTCTGATCATTCTGTTCAGTCTAAGCAGTAAAGTTCGTCTCTTTTCTGAGTTTAATTTGTTTGTGTGTGGGTTTGTTTCAATGGAAGTGATGGACAAAATGAAGGTTATTGATTTTGGGGTTGACGGGTTTCCTTCAAATTCTCTGAATCTTGAGTCTTATGAAGTTGTTGGGAAACGTTGGGAGGAAGATGTTGAGAAAAAGGCCATGGCCATCAAGACAGAGAAAAGGCAATCAGCATCTTCATCTTCATCTTCAACTCTGTCTTCCTTGGAGCTATTGGCTGATGTAGCAACCCAACAATCAAAGGAGTTGCTTTTGGACGAAAAGACCATTGTTGAAGAGTTGATCAACTTCTTTGCTCGGAAGGGAAGGGAACAAAGGGTTTTGGCCGACAAGCAAGGGTTTGAGTTGAATGACATTTTCATTCCAAAGAAGAAAAGGAGCAGACTTGGTCCTGTTTCTCTTAACATGAAAACACTGAAAAGGAAGAGAGAATGTACTGCTGATCCTAATAGTTCTGAGAGTGGGAGCCAGAAAAAGAAGAAAGAGGAAGGGGTTCATGTTCAGAATTGGACAAAGAAAACAGAGTGCTCGACCGGAGCAACGGCCAACAAAGACCGTAATTACATACATAACCGCTCCTCCCCTTCTCCGTCTTTTAGGGGATGCAGCAAGATTGCCAAGGCAAATAACTGGTCATTCCACGTCAGTGATGTTTCCAAGCTTCGCTTTGTGATTGTCAAGCTTAATAGCACCACCACAAATGAGGAACCTCACCAACATCTTGGATCAACTTCTTCTGGGACCTCTGCTCTTACTCATCAATGAGTAACTCTTTGTATCAACTTATTGTCTCAATGAGTAACTCTTAGTACGTAATACATATAGATATAGTTTTTAGAGATTCTTTTGGATTCGTGTTTCAGAAACCAACTTCATAGAAATTAATTACACTTTAGATCAATATTCATTTATGATGATGAAGGGTTGAACTGTATTTTTTTAAATCTCTTCAATGGAATCAAATGAATTTTTCATGTGCTCTTCTCTCTTCCCACACTATTTTGTCTATGTGTCCATTTATATATTAGATTACTGATTCGTTGGAATCTTTCTTTTGAGAGAGTGATAGCTAGAGAAATTCTTAGAGTTACTGATTTGAGATTTTCCCTGTAGTGTGATTCATCATGACTGGGAGTTTGTACTGTGTGTGGCTTTCATGGTTCTTTTGCTTTGTGTTTTCTATTTGGTATCCCTAAATGGACTACTTTTCCATTCCTTTCTGTACTCATTTCCTTTCTTCCATAAAATTCATTTTCTTATAGGCTATAACAAAGGAACTGATAGCCACTTTATCTTACATTTTACTAGACTGTGTATTAAACTTCTGGTCCCTATGGGCTATTTCCGCAGCTGCCTTCTCTGTTCGAATTCATAAACCTTTCGAAGATTTAGGATCTACCGGAAGAATTACTATGTCACTTACATTTTTCCTGTTCAACTCCAGTTTTCAATTCTCTCTGTCCATTTTTATAAGGTAAGAAGTTCAAAGACAAGGGCTAATAGTCAGAGGGAACCCAATGGATCTGGTGTTCCCGATAGCGACCTTAATTTTAGTGATAAATAAAGGTCAGCCAGGACAACCTGACCAGCATCCAATAACCTTTCTCAAGCGTCCTGGTGATGGAGCTGGTGATGGATTTGTCACTTCCATTGGAGGCCTTTTCAATACTCAGTGTCGCAAGGCCAAGGCATTCTTGCTGCGGACCATGAGGGGTGAAGCAGAGAATGAGTTCGAAGGAGGCGATGTAGAGTTCTCTCCATTTGCTAGGCAGCTTACTATAACAAAAGCTAAGAGACTTATCAGGCAGCACACAAAAAAATTCCTTTCAAGGTTTGTGGACTCCTTCCCTGCGTACATAAATACAGAGCTATGAAAGGGATTTGTAGTTGAAGTGATTAAGAGCGTCGAGCGATCCAAAATCCTATTTTCGAATCTCCTTCCTTTAATATCGTTTGTATAAAAATGAAAAAAATACGAAACTATTATTGGAGCCATTATTGTCAATTTCTCTCAAATACTTCATTGAAGTACCAATAACAGTACTCTACGTACATAAATAAAACTCACAAACCCAATACCATTATTTGACTGAAACTCAAAGCCATGGTTTCCCCGCATTCAACCTCATATCCACGTGGTCTACACAGTTCAGAGCGGGTGTAGCGTTACTCGAACACCATGCTGTGGCCTAAGTGTAAGCAATTGAAACGGGGAGTGGACGTAGGCCGGAGAGAGGGTGAATGAGTAGTTTTGTAGAATCATTGACAGAGCAATCTTTGCTTCAATGGTTGCAAAATGGAAGCCCACACAATTTCGAGGTCCCATTCCAAAGGGAAAGAATGCGACTATGTTATCCTCGGTAGCTTTAGCAACCCCTTCTGAGAATCTCTCTGGTTTGAAAAGGTGCACGTCTTCTCCCCAAAATTTAGGATCATGGTGAAATGCTAGGTTTGGGACTAGCAGTTCAACATTAGCAGGGACTATGAGATTTCCCAGTCTAACTTCCCTCTCAGTTTTCCTTTCCAAGGAAACAATAGGAGAGTATAATCTCAGGGACTCATTGATAATCATACTAATCTGCATTGCATGCATCAAAGTTAAAATTAGACAATAAATAATCAGCATGCATTTCGAACTTACAATAAGCAAATAATTGATTTGATTTTTCTTACTTACTGTTTTGAGTTTGGCAATGCCATCAGGGTTTGGAGTTTGTTTGCCAAATAGTTGTAGGACCTCCTTTCTTGCTTCCTCTTGCCAATCTCTATGGAGGGCCAGAAGAAAGACAGTCCAAGCAAGCAAACTGGTAGTGGTTTCTTGTCCAGCCAAGTAGAGAGTCTTGCACTCGTCGACCAAATTGTCCATTGAAATCCTCTGCTTCTCATTGGTATCATGGTGAGCCTTTAAAAGCAATCCAAGAAAATCACTCCCAAAGCCGTCTTCTTCTCCAGCCATTGCCTTCTTTTCTCTTTTCTTAATAACCTCCATTATGCTGTTGCGTATTCCTTTCTCAAGCTCCGCTGATTCAATCTCATCTCTGGTTTTAAAGATCATACTGCAACATTGAAAATGAAAGAACATTTGTGTGATCAATAGTTGTTTGCTGCAAAGCTTAGAAGGAAACGTAGTTTTATGCATAACAAGGCTGAGTTACGTACCTGATACCTGGAAACCTAATTTTGTGAGCATTTTTGAATGTCAAGAAGGCTAACTTCATCACCATCTCAAAAATGTTCTCGCCTTCCAAGTAGCTGCTGCCAAAGGCTGTTCTGGAAATCACTTCTGAAGTGAAAAACCTTAACTCGTCGGAAACTTCAATCTCTCTGCCTTGATGGTTTTTCAACCTCTCAAGCATTGTCTCGCCACTTGCTATCATTGCTGGGATCATGCTCTGATGAACAAAATCGGAAAATTCTACTTTAAATTTGTTATGCTCGAAGAAAGAATCACCAATAATATATAACGTTAGGGTCTCGCCACTGGCTATCATTGCTGGGATCATGCTCTGATGAACAAAATGGGAAAATTCTACTCTAAATTTTTTATGCTCGAAGAAAGAATCACCAATAATATGTAACGTTAGGAACTCACTTTTAACCTCTCTCCATGGAAGGCATGGTTGGCCAGCTTTTTCATCTTGGACCATTTTTCACCTGAGGATCTTGTGAGGCCATCTCCTAATAGCTTCTTCAAATATCCTATTGTCTCTGCTTTTTGAACAGCCCCATCATTGTTGTTCAGTATGTCTTTGCATATTGCAGCTTCTGTAATGACAAGCTGAGGTTTGGAGCCATGCCATTGAAGATAATTCTTCCCTGTTTCCAAAGTGTAACAAGTTTGTTGATACAGAAGCAATTTCAAAATACAAAAATAGTTAGCAATATCAGATACAAATATTGACCATATAGTTGAAGATGCATGAAGGGAAGGGTTTCTTTACCATATAACTTGGTCCACAAGTGAATGTGAGGTTGAACTTGAGGAAAGCTGTCATGTAATAAGCTCATGGGCCTGCTCATTGCTTCCCTTTTCATGTTGGAGATTTCTATGGTGTTTCCATGGATAAGTCTGTAAGAAGGGCCCTTGATCCCCTGCAGAGCCATCAGCTTCCGTATGCGAGTCGGTTTCCACCATAGCTTTTCAAACATCTTGATCATAGCCAACAACAACAGCAACGTTACACAAACAATGCTTGAGACAAGGATCATTTTTCCTAATTCTTCTCCTCTCAACCTACCTTGTCTGTTTCTCAGTTTTCTTCCTCTTTAAAGAGTTTCTCTTTAACAAGCTTCTTGCTCGTCTTTGTTGATGATAAATATTTACTTGGTTTGGGAGAACAAATGAAAATGATTACTTCCAATTTAGGCAAGATTCGTCTATTTAGAGTTAAAATTACAAGTTGTAGGGTAATCTATGGGAGAATAAAACGTTTAAAACAGCTGTAAGTCTGTCCATGCCCGGCCCTGCCCTGCCCTGCCCTGTATAGTTATAGTATATAGTCTTTGGGTCACTGAAATCAACGGCTCCTAATCAACCGTCATCGGATGACTTCAACGTCTTCTACGTAGGATGGGCCCACCTCCACGGTGTGAGAATCTCTGTTGAATTGAATCCCTTTGACTCGTCTTCGTGTAGAGCATCACAGAAGCTCAACATGCATATCGGTTAACGGTTAACGGTTAGGAGAATTTGATTTAAAAGATGACTTATTACTTTTATTTTCTTCATTTTCAGTTTTCCGGAGACTGATGTATTTATATGATATGGGTTTAAATAATACATAAATTAGTACATTTATGGACTTATCAATCGTAAGCGTGTGTGAGATGAAAATGTATCTTGCATACGCACAAGTGCGCATGGAGACAAACTAATCAGAATAATAAGTCACGACACAATCACAAATCTTCCTCACTTTCATTAGGTCAAATAAGGAAAAAACCTAGTAAGAATAGTCGTGCTTTATTCATGATGTTTTATTCATCCGATCATTCCTATTTTAAAATGAAAATATGCTTAATATTCTACCTCTTTATCTCAACTTTTCTTTTTCCCACTTTGTGTGCGACCCTTGACATGCATAATATATTGTAGCATATGGATATGCGTCTCTCAAATAGTGGCAACATGCATTAACTGTTATATTTACGTTACGTGCGGTAATATTTTTTTAAAAAAATAAAATAGGTAAAAATTGTAGATTTTAAAATTTTATTTAATTTTCCAACAATATTTTTTTTACTAATCAAATTAAAAAGAAAAAGAAAAAAAGCCAAACCACCTGCTTCATTTTTCTAAAATTTTGAAGGCATTAAAAGTAAAGAAAATAAATAAAACGTGGAATACATGTGAGAGAAGAAGCGTTCGAAAACAGAGCAAGAGCAGAAAAGCAACTTATAGTTAGGATTCCTAATAAGATTTGAATCGCTTTGCCAGTTGGTTTAATTTTTTTAAATCAAATTTTCCTAAAAAACCTAAGTATAAAGAGTACATAAATGAGTACATTTATGGACTTATAAATCGCAAAAGCGTGTGAGATGAAAATGTCTCTTGCACACACATGAACACGCATGGAGACATGCTAGTCAGAATAATAAGGCACGACAAAATCACAAATCTTCCTCACTTTCATTAGGTCAATAAGGATAAGAATAGTCGTGCTTTATTCATGTTGTTTTACTCATCTCATCATTCCTATTTTAAAATGAAAATATGCTTAATATCCTACCTCTTTATCTCAACTTTTCTTTTTCCCACTTTGTGTGCGACTCTTGACATGCATAATATATTGTAGCATATGGATATACGTCTCTCAAATAGTGGCAACATGCATTAACTGTTATATTTACGTTACGTGCGGTAAATTTTTTTTTAAAAATAAAATAGGTAAAAATTGTAGATTTTAAAATTTTATTTAATTTTCCAACAATATTTTTTTTTTAATAATCAAATTAAAAAGAAAAAGAAAAAAAGCCAAACCACCTGCGTCATTTTTCTAAAATTTTGAAGGCATTAAAAGTAAAGAAAATAAATAAAACGTGGAATACATGTGAAAGAAGAAGCGTTCGAAAACAGAGCAAGAGCAGAAAAGCAACTTATAGTTAGGATTCCTAATAAGATTTGAATCGCTTTGCCAGTTGGTTTAATTGCTTGGCCTTCAAGGATAATAACACCACCACCACAAAGGATTTGGAAACACACTCTCTCTCTCCAACGTGAATCCTCTTCATATAAGGAAACCCCCACTTGTATCTCTCATTATAATTTGGAAACCCAGTTCAATTCACAGCAAACTCTCTCTCTCTCGCTCGCTCTCTTCAATTCGGAAGTTGAGCGATCTCTCTGTCACTCAACATTTTGGAAACCCACTTGTTTTTCTGATCATTCTGTCAGTCTAAGCAGTAAAGTTCGTCTTTTTTCTGAGTTTAATTTGTTTTTGTGTGGGTTTGTTTCAATGGGAGTGATGGGCAAAATGAAGATTATTGATTTTGGGGTTGATGGGTTTCCTTCAAATTCTCTAAATCTTGAGTCTTATGAAGTTGATGTGAAACATTGGAAGGAAGATGTTGAGAAAAAGGCCATGGCGATCAAGAAAGAGAAAAGGGCATCAGCATCTTCATCTTCATCTTCAACTCTGTCTTCCTTGGAGCTATTGGCTGATGTAGCAACCCGACAATCAAAGGAGTTGCTTTTGGACGAAAAGACCGTTGTTGAAGAGTTGATCAACTTCTTTGCTCGAAAGGGAAGGGAACAAAGGGTTTTGGCAGGCAAGCTAGGGTTTGAGTTGAATGACATTTTCATTCCAAAGAAGAAAAGGAGTAGACTTGGCCCTCTTTCTCTTAAAAGGAAGAGAGAATATTCTGATGATCATAATTGTTTTGGGAGTGACAACCTTCTCCACAACAACAACAACAACAACAATCTGAACCAGAAAAAGAAGAAGCAGAAAAGGGTTCACGTTCAAACTGAACAATTGGAGCCAAAACCAGAGTTGCCTCAAGAACTAAAACACAAGATTAGTGGAATTGGTGGAGATGTGAAACTTGTAATCCAGAAGAAGATATGTGCGTCTGATATGTCTGCAAATAATGCTCGATTTTCGATACCAGGGATTAAGGGCAAAAGCAGAGACTTTCTTAAGGAAAAGGAGCAGAGTGATTTGGATATTCGTGACACTGACAAGAAGAAACGGCTGATTGGTATCCCTGTTTTGATGCTCAACCCATCTGATCTGAGCTTCGATTCTTTACGCCTGAAGAAATGGCAAATGGGAGGCAACCATGTGTACAATCTGGTTTCGGGATGGAGAAAGGTTGCCAAGGCAAATAAACTCGAGGAAGATGAGATGGTGCAGCTTTGGTCATTCCGCCTCAACCATGACTCTCAGCTTTGCTTTGTGCTTGTCAAGGTTAATAGCACCACCACCACCACCACCACCACAAAGGAGGAAGCTCACCAACATATTGGATCAACTTCTTGTCTCAGCAACGAGCAACTCTCTTAGTGCATAACATATACATATACATATACATATAAATACATAACACATACATATACATATAAATATAAAAAGTGCTCTTAGTTTCTGTTTAGGGATTCTTTTGGATTCGTGTTTCGGAAACCAACTTCATAGAAATTAATTACACTTTAGATTAATATTCTTTATGATGATGAAAAGTTGAACTGTATTTTTCTAAATCTCTTCAATGGAATCAAATGAATTTTTCATGATGCTGTGTGTTTGTACCATATTTTGCAAATGGGCCAAAAATGGTCTATCTCTCCGAGGAACATATTTGTGAAACCCAAGCCCAATATCTTTTCTATTCTTTAAAACAAAAGGGATCTTTTTTTTTTTGGGCCGTCAATAGATAAGAAAAATTAATGAAAGCCCACAGCGTCAGGGAGCCCAAATCTTTGAACCATACTAAAGTCAAAAAGATTGGTAACCGTTGCACATAGACCCACGTGAGGGTCTGAAGAAGGATTGTCACCATTAATGATGACTTGACCTTATTCTCGCCCAACAAGAAAGCAAGTTGGATAAAAGCCACAAGAACCGAAGGATAAAAGCCACAAGAACCGAAGGGAGTCGATTTGCCAACCAGATTTCCAGGTACAGAGAACTCAAGTCAGAGAAACACCTCGAAAAACCAGCGATTTTGTCAGAGATATTCCATCCTTTCACTTATGAACCGATCCAGATCAACAGATCAATAGCTAACTTTGGATAGCAGCCAAATATCCTTTTTCAGCTTTCATCATTGAAGCTTCTCACTTATAAATAAAGAGCCTCCACAATAGAAGAAAAGGACTTTCTCTCCAAAATCTAGACGCAATGTCTCGAAGACACTTGAAAAACTCAAGATCTTTTGAAACAAGCCTGCTTAATTTCCAGATAACCAGTTGACAACTCTTGTGTTCATCTTTTTGTTGCTCTGTCATCTCCATGGTATGATTCCTTTCAAATGATCAATTTGAATTCATGTATCCATCTAACTAGATAGAGAAATCTCCAGTTTGTCCTTGCTTTGTAATCAATATTTTGAATTAGTTGAATGGATAAATTCAAAACTCTTGTTGTTCCTTGTTATCAAGTTAAAATCAGCTAAAGAGACCTCGGAGTTTATCTTAACTGTTTCATTAAGTACCTGCTATTTAATTGTTTTTACATATTTTAAATATCTCTATAGATTAATTTAATTTCCCGCCTTCGTATTATTTAAATTTATCATTCGGACCTAAAGCAGAGGTCTAGGCCCGAATAGGGCCCTGTCAGTCTAAAAGTAAAAGGTTAATTTAGGCTTGAACTATATTGTTGGGCTCTAATTGACTGGAATATTAACCCGATCTAAGGGCCAATTGAATTTAAATTAGGTTTCTAAACCCAAATAGGGCATCATTAACCACGATTTTGGTTCCCTTCTTGTTTGATTAGGTATTGCTCGTATCTATCAGACCAACACACATAAATGAAAGAATATTGAAGTCCTCTTGATTGAGGCATAGAAAAGAACTCATCCAGGCCAGTACCTCCCTTAGAGCACAATGGCTTGAGCAAAAGTTCAGAATAAGTGCAAACACAACAAATCAACATACTACACCACTCACACCAGGTCTATTGGGCTGGTCTTACACCCAATAGTGGCACGCCTATGCAACTCTCGATCAGGATAGGAGGAACAAGCCGATAGGACCCAGCCCGAGCCCGCTCGTTCCTGTCAACTTGATCCAATTGTTAATTTTGTTCAGAAGCTGAAAGAATCCTCTTCGCTAGCCAAAATTCCAATCGGGGCATTGGTGTTGATCCAACAACCCCCTCACTCTGCAGAGCAATCAGATCCAAGTCATCAAACCATCAAAAGGAGTGTTCACGGGAAAAAGGACCAACAGCGTGTTTATCTTTCAAAGAGGCATTGGTGTAGAAGAAGACGATTAACTTGGCGCACTGTGGGTTGGCGCTGCTGCCTCTTACACCTTAAACTCCTTTGACTTAGGATGTAATCCTTTTGCCTCAACCAGCTGTTTGTTGTAGTTTTGTAGTTTGAGTCGAACAATAGAGGCTCCTAAATTTTTACTTGAGCTAGGTGAATTTCCATAAATTTGTACATGTATATATATATATATATATTTGCGGGATTCTGATTGGAGAGAGAAATCTCTCATGGCTTTCTCCTCTAGTTTCTGCCTTTCTTTACTCTGTTTGCACTTGTGACTAAACTACATTTTACCTCTCAAATTTTTTGACTATTCTTTTTAAAACAAAATTAATTTGCTTAGATATTCCCATACACTTTATCTTATAAAAAAATATCCAAAAATTTAGAATGATGAAAGAAAAGAAATTAAGCCCCAGTTTAAAAATAATTAGAAACCTAAAAGAACAAAAAGAGCCATAACCCCTACAATCAAAGTTAACGGAATTAATCCTCTCCGTAGTCGAATATGATCCAACTTCTCTGAATTCACCTGCAATCAAAAAACTATAGTAGGTGTAAGAAAATTACACAACTGACAAAATTTTATTGCCTTTTCATGTGACATAAATAAATACATATTTTAGCAGATTTATTCTACTACAATGATTAATTACAGGCAAAATTAGACAATAAGGCTGCTGTATGCATATGCTTGTTGATCAAACATGGAAATTACTTGCCTCCTTTCCTGTCAATCATTATCTGATATGCGTGCTGACATTTTTCTTTTTGTATTTTTGATAAATTATTTTTGCATGTATTTTGTGATTTGATTGCAAGGAGGAATGTCTCCTACCAAGAAAGGAGGCAAGCGGTGTCCATCAATTATGCACAATATTTTTGGTGCCAAAATAAATGGCTCAAGTTCAGTTTGTCTAACCTTTTCCCTTTTCACACTGCTAGTTGTTCCTCCATACTTGCATGATTGCATCAGCTTTCTTTCTCTGCTAGTTCTTCATCTGTACTCATTGGGATCAGACCTCAATAATTTGGGAGCTCAGCCCTCAGCCCTCAGCCAGAGACGGAATGAGGACAACTAAAAGGAATTATTTCTTGATGTGGGCTAGAGCCCAGCCAAGCCACCCCTTAGTTCTTTCACTGTCCTGATCATCACTAAGAAAATAAGCATATGGGATAGACTCGGACTCAATCATATTTTCATTGGTAAAGTCAGGATCCCATACTAGACGGACCCCTGTTTTCTTCACCCTGAAACCACATCCAATTACAATGTAAACCTCAATGGAGTCTCCCCCTTGGAAATTGAGCTCATTGTTTGATAAATGTCCTTGCCAAATAACTTCATTAGAAGTTATTGCATAGGGATCCATTGGACGGACGACAAAGCTGATGAGCTTGGTATGATTTATAACAAAAATAGAAAAACGATCCAGAGATGTGTCATTGTCTAAACAAGAAGAATAAACGACGCACACAGTCAACGCTTTCAAATTAGAACCAGTATTTTGAGGCACTCGAAAATGGACTCGGTCACCCTCATCATTGACATTCATGAACCACTTCGGTATATTGTTTCGAGGGAGAACAATGCCACCATTGTTGCTCGCAGTCTGTCCCTATACCAAGTCAAGCAAGATGTATGAGAAATATGTGTGTATCATGAGAGAGAGAGAGAGAGAGAGAGAGAGAGAGAGAGAGAGAGAAACCTGTGGGATGCTCTTCTTAAGAGTGGAAGTGATATTGGTGGACCGTTCCTGTGCGATCAACATTGGGGAGTTTAGTAACTCATCCAATCCTGGAAACTCAACAAGGTTTGGGGAATGGCTTATGGTGCGAGCCCTTGGAAGGATGTAAAAGCAATTGGTCATTATATTTACTTCTCTTAATGAATTGCCAAGTTGAAGAAATCCTGTATTAGAAGTTGAGCCCTGTAATAGAGGAGGATATATTCTTGGCAATACCACAGGATTAATGAAAGGATTGGGCTCTTTAAGTTTCAGGCCACGTAGAGATAAACACGTCAGGTTCGTCAGTCGTACTATGGAAGAATATGGTACTTCTCTTATGGCTGTGCCATCTATAAGAAGAGTTGTCAATGATAACATCTCCCTTATGTCCTCTCCCAAGTTCTCAAATCTTGAACAGCCAGAAAGAACAAGAGTTTCAAGACATTTCAACTCATAGAAACTATCCGGAAGATCTTTAAGCATTATGCAGTCTTTGAGATTCACCAGAACAAGTCTTTCAAGATGTCCAATGGAGTGGTGAACCTGGGACAAGCTCTTACAGTCTTTGAGTATCAAATACTCGAGATTTGGGAGTTTTGAAAAGTCTGGGGATTGTGTTAGGTAATGTGAATGACTGAGATTAAGAATCTTCAACGTCCCAATCAACTGTTAGACAAGACCAAAAGAAAACACAAATCAAAATCCAAAAAGAAGAGAATAAGGGTGTGATTCTAGGTATAAAATCAGAAGGAAAAGATTAACAGCTTGGTTATACACCTTGGAATGCTCCCAAAACTGTATGAGATTGCTATACCGTAGATCAATAGAAACCAGGTTTATTAAGTGCTTGAAGACATCTTCTGGTATGAACTCTAGAGGGAATCCACGCCAGCAAAGCCATCTTAACTTGTTGGAAAGATATTTGTAGTCCCCAGTGAGCTGCACATGATTAAGTTGGAGCAATCTTAGTCTCTTCATCCTTATAAATGCTTTCACACTGAAAATAGTGTTGTCAGATCTTAGCAATTTTAGAGCGAGTCCTTCAATTTTTTCAGTTCCCTGTTAACAAAAGGCACCGAGTAAGAAGAATGCATGTGAAAAACATTGATTTATATATACACACATGTAGCAGAGTAATGAATGCATGTATAAACCACATGAGAGGTATATGATATAGCATTGTTCTATGAAACACAGTCATCCCATTTATACTTTCTTATGACCTGTTACAGTATGGGTTTTGCCAATCAGAGCATTGTATTTGTTGATTTTTCTCAATTGAGCTTTGTTTGGTACAATTGAACCTAATTAGCTGCAACTGTAGATGTTACATGTAATGATATAGAGCAATGTAATGATTTCGTGTACTAGAGCCTTGCATTGTACCATTAGATATACGTGGGATACCTGTGCAGCTGTGCTTCTCTTGTATCACATGTTATTAACATAAAATTAAGTCTGATTGGGAAAGTACTTACAGATTTGTTTGTCAATACATCTGTTGCATCTTCTTGGTGCCACAATCTACTATGCTTTCCAGGGTATTTAGGGAATTTTGCCCGCACGATTTCTCTGCCCATGTCTCGAATCAAATCATGCATCATGAGCTTGTTTTTCTCATTAACGGTCACAAGGCACCGTTCAAGAAGGACACTAATTCCTATTTCCGCGAAAAAACCACAACCATCCAATATCTTTGTGACATAGTTCTTGTTAACTCCTATAAAGAAACAAGATATATCAAGGAATATATCCCTCTCGTTCTCATCACTCAGTGCATCGAAGCTTATCTTAAGTTTTTCCTGAATTTCGAAGTGAGGATTTTTTTCCAATTTCTCCAATGTGCTTGTCCAATCCCTTATGCTCCTTTTAAACAGAAAAGAACCTAAAACTTCAATTGCTAGTGGCAAACCTCCACAGTAAGCAAGAACACTTCTTGAGATTTCAAAATATCCTTCATTAGGACAACGATTTCTAAAGGCATGCCAACTAAAGAGTTGAAGAGCTTCTTCTTCATTCATTTTTCGAGCCAGATATATCGTATTCACTTCAAGGTGCTCTAGTAAGTGTCGATCTCTTGTGGTTATAATAATTCTACTTCCTCGACCAAAGGAGCCACGGTTTATAGCTAATGAATTTAGTTGGTCCAATTGATCTACATCATCAATTACAATAAGTACGCTTCTGCATCGAAGTCTTTCTTTTATCACATTGACCCCTCTATTTACGTCACTTACCTCCATCTTGGTTTGTTTGAAGATATCAGAAAGAAGTTTGTTTTGCAAACTCAGCATACCATTTGATTCCTTTGCAGTTTCCCTAACGTTTGCAAGGAAACTCTTATATGCAAATCTATGATAAAATTTATTATAAATGGCTTTTGCAACTGATGTTTTCCCCATTCCACCCATAGCCCAAATTCCAAGCATGCGAACATCATATGATTCAACATCTAAGTAAATACTAATCTCTTTCACACGAGAATCTATTCCAACTGGGTAGACAGCTACATTTAAGTATGTCCTGTCGAATTGTGTAGTGATCTCCTCGGTAATTTTTCTGATAAACTCTGCTTCAGTCCTGTCAATTAAATTTAGAAGCACTGCCAGATTAAACTGAATCCTAGAGAAAAATATTTTAGTAAAGGGTGTAAGCTATTTAGACCCCCTAATGTAACTTATTGCCTGAAAGTATAAACAGGAATTAAAAATAATAATAAATGGTTATATATAAAAAAGGGTCATAAGAAAAGACTTTTTATTCATCCTTTTTCTAATAAAAACCCAGAATATCTTTCTTCTTGGTGAATTTATCCTTATAATTAATTGCCAAGTCAAGGAATTTCCATACTAAGCATGATGAGTCAGCCCCATGTTAAAATTAGCTAGAATTGTGTAGTCAATACGTTAAAATCTATAAGAAAAGAGTTTCATATAGGGTGAAATCTAATCAACCCAGAAAAAAAAAAAAAAAAAAAAAAAAAAAAAAAAAGAATAGCCTGCAGTAAAAGAAGATTAGCAATTATTTACCCATATGCAGTGTTTCTAAGATCCCAGCCAGATAAATTTGAAGCTTCAGTAAGCGCAGCTCTCCACCTCACTACCTTTACCTTTTCTGTATCTTTATTGGATCGCTCATGTTTCTTCATTGCTTTTGCAAAAATACCAGTCTGTTTCCTGACATCCGAAGGATCAACATCATAGAATATTGGCAAAACTATTTGCCCAAGTGTTCTTCTACACTCCATGATCTTTACCAGCTCCTCAAGACACCAGCTGGAATCAGCATATCTCCTTGAGAAGACTACGACAGAGATCCTGGACCCTTGGATTGCCTGCACCAATTCCGCTGTTATTTCTTCCCCTCTTCTTAGCTGGTTGTCAATAAAAGCATTGATTCCGGCCTCTTTCAGTGTCATGTAGAGGTGGCCTGTGAAGCCTTTGCGTGTGTCATCACCTCTGAAGCTCAAGAAGACATCATGCATCCAACGTTTTGAGGAGGAGGATGATGAGGTCGAAGAGAAGGCTTCATGGGCTGTCCTTTTACTCATCGCTACCACAGAAATGCAGTGCTTTCTGGGATCTACAGAATTGCAAGGAAAATAAGGAAGGCAAGTTTACTTATAATACAGGCAGAGCAGCTTATAACTACCATTACAAGGAAAAGCAAGGCAGGGAAAACTCCTAGAAGGTTCGCTTTTGAGAATCATATGAAAATAATAATAATAATAATGCAAATATAAAAAGGTGGTGCAGAAGTCAATCTCCAACTGGAAAAACTAATAATAGCAGATATGATAATAAATAAATAAATAAAATGCAGGTTAACATGAACAGGGGAAACATCTAACAAATATTCCAGCATCCCTAAAAAAATAAACATCGGAAGATAAAAAAAATTAGAAAGAAAAAGAA
>NW_018923525.1:0-70484 GCF_002207925.1 Prunus avium
TTTTTTAGAAAGCACTTAGATTTCTTATGAAAATTTCACCGCTTTTATAACAAAAACACTTTTGCTAGAAGTCCTTATGAGTAGAAGTAGGTCTTAGAGAAGCATTTCAAAATAAGCCATGGGTTTATTAAACATTGCCTGTAACGTTGTCTAATTATCCAATCCAAAGATGACCATGAGATGTCTTATGACCTTGTTACGAAAGGAAATCCTAATAAGAACAATTTGTTTCAACGGAAGAAAAATGAAAATATATAAAAGAAAAATTAATTGATTATTTAAATCTATAAAATTATCTCCGTGTAAAAAGAATAAGTTGCTTTTCTTTTTCTTCATACATTTGTAACTTCTGCTCTTGATTTTAACAAGCAGGATTGTGTTGTATGTAATTCAATCGTGATATAGCTATGCAAGGAGCATGGAGGAAGAAAACAGCAATGCAAATATGTGTAATAGCTTTGATTAGGACAGCATCTCATATACAAGCTACCACAAATTTTGACCCAAAGAAAAAAAGGAACATCATATGATAATATGCACAAGCTTTGATTTGGACAGTATCTTATATATAAATAACTTACTTCGTATAAGGATCTCCAAATAAGCTTTTTCTTTTTTACCCAAAGAAAATGAGCAAGTATGTATTAATTGCTTTCTAGGGCACCGGTGTGGTACCGGGCGAAGGCTCTCCGATGCTTAAGTAAGTACGGATTGAGTAATAATTTGTACAGAGTAATGGCTAAGTATGCCGAAAGTTCCAGGTACCTCCATTTTGAGACTTGTGCCCCTCTTATAACCTTTGGGAGATGTGCCAGTTGTGTAGATTTTCGATGTGGGACTGTAGAGATTCAATGTGGATGCTCCACTTGTCCAAAGGGTGTTTGGTGTTTGATCTTGTGTTCGGCAGTCTAGGGGTGTCGACTGTTGCCTTACTGATTCCCTCTGTGGGCTACGTGTCATTTTTTTAGTGGTCTGCCAATTGTGGTATAAATAGTAGTCCCCCAAGTTCCCATATATATAAAAAACTTCTTAGTTGGGGACTTGATATAATCTTCGGTGTTCCTACTTGCCGAGGTTTTGGCTCGGTTGTTTATTCTTCTTCCCGCACTCCCGTTCGGTGACTCTATTTGGAGCAGGAGGCCTAGGCCCTTCCTTGCTAGTGTGTACTTCTTCGTTCGAACTGTATTCCAGGCCCTCCAAGGGACCCTAGTTGTGTGCATGCCGTTCGGCAAATATGTTCTTCCGAACGGCACAGGACTGGTGTCTTTGCTTGCAATGGTGATAAATGTGGGGAGCCGAAAGGGATCTTCCGATTATTCCTTTGATATCGTCGTCGCTTCGGCTTTCGTGCAAGGCGTGCATGTTGGGAAGCTGAATTGATTTGATAGAATGACGCTTAGTCTTCTGCACTTCGCGTGCTGACAACCTCTGCCTCTGGTTGGTGCCACGTGTCGGAGCGTGCATGCGGAGCAGGGTCATTATGGCGCCGGTTGGTTTTTCGAGATGTACCGGTCGCTCCTTTTCCCTATAAATAGGGGTGACTCTGGATTGAGAGGTCACTTGCGCTTTTGAGACCCATTCAAGAGCTCTGTTGAAAGGCGATTTCAGGCGAGACACATTCGGCAATCGAGGCCATTTCCGATGACTTTCTTATGAAAGCACTTGGATTTCTTATGAAAATTTCAATGCTTTTATAACAAAAGCACTTTTGCTAGAAGTCCTTATGAGTAGAAGTAGGTCCTAAAAAAGCAGTTTAAAATGAACCTTGAGTTTATTAAACGTTGCCTGTAACGTTGTCTAATTATCCAATCCAAAGATGACCATGAGATGTCTTATGACCTTGTTACGAAAGGAAATCATAGTAAGAACAATTGGTTTCAACGGAAGAAAAATGAAAATATATTTTAAAAAAATTGATTATTTAAATCTATAAAATTATCTCCGTGTAAAAAAGAATAAGTTGCTTTTCTTTTTCTTCATACATTTGTAAATTCTGCTCTTGATTTTAACAAGCAGGATTGTGTTTGTATGTAATTCAATCGTGATATAGCTATGCAAGGAGCATGGAGGAAGAAAACAACAATGCAAATATGTGTAATAGCTATGATTAGGACAGTATCTCATATACAAGCTACCACAAATTTTGACCCAAAGAAAAAAAGGAACATCATATGATAATATGCACAAGCTTTGATTTGGACAGTATCTTATATATAACTTACTTCGTATAAGGATACCTCAAATAAGCTCTTTTTTTTTACCCAAAGAAAATGAGCAAGTATGTATTAATTGCTTTGATTAGGACAGCATCTCATTTTTTTGACCCAAAGAAACCAGGAACATCCATGGTCCATCCATAATAAGCACGATAGCTTTGATCAGAGCATCTACAATACAATCATGCTCTTTATTTTTTCAGTTAAATTCTAGCTAAAAACACACAAAAGCTAGTTTAGGAGCTCTCTATAAAATTTGAACTCCAATCATACTCTCTTGTTTAAGGAGTTATAAATACTATAATTCTTTTTTAGTTCAATATAATTGGTCATCTCTATTAAAAAAATTATAAAAAAATAGTTAGCATTAATTAGAATTTTAAAATATGCATAAAACAAAGCTTTAGCCTTCAAAACACTAAAAAAACTTGGCATAATCCATCCACCGCCGCTCTGCCTCTCCTCCCACCAACCCCTCCCTTTCTCTCTTCCTCTTTGTTTCCTTCTCTCCATCTCTCTCTCTCTCTAGAAAACAAGGAATATAAGCCCATAAGTTGACTGGGGTTCAATTGGACATGCGTCCATTATCCCACCAGTATATGCATATCTTGTTTGCAAATCCAATCCGTTAATGTAATTGAAGAAGCAAGCTTTCAACTATACTATTTGACCTATTTTACCAAAATTTTCTGCAGGAAGGAAGGCAAAGAGAGGGATGGGGCCATGAGAAACTGAGTTGAAAATTGACAACAATCACATCGTTGTTTTCTTTCATCCCTCTGTTCACACCACACAAAAAATTGACAACAACGATCATGTGTTTGTGTGTTGTGTAATAAGGTCAAATTGGTCAATACGCACGACCAAGACTTAGACTTGAGCAGCGTGTTATTTTGGTTTTGTTGATTTACATTCGACTCATTGTGTGCTATTTTTGTTATATACAGTATTTTATCTCCTTCTTTGTCTGTCTGAGGAAGGAATATTTTATGTTTCATGCATACCATAGGCTCATAGGTTATTATAAGAGACCAAAATCATTATTCTTTATGTTTCATGCATACCATAGGCTCATGGGTCATAGAGTCCTATGATAAATATAACCATCACATGTGACCCATGAATTCCACAAATTCTTGCATAGAAAGGCATCACCCCCTATTCATTCCATTTTTAAGTCTCGACCGGATCTTTCCGGTGTCGCACAATCATGTGCCAGCCTTGGCTATGTAGGTGCCTCCAATTTAGAGATTCAATCACAAAGTTATGGCTTTTGCACAAGTCGAATATAACTGCATATGCTCTAGTTAAAATTTGGATACCAATATCTATAAAATTGTAAAATTCAACCCATTCTCATCTACGGCATAAATATATATGCTCTGAATCTATGATAAACTTTAGAAAGGCATGAAGATATGCATTGATAAGATATGTAAGCATGTCCCACATGCCATAATTCGTAGATCCTAAACAACAAATTACAAATTCATCAGAAAAACTTATCTGTTTGCAAATATGATTCGTTTCCAAATTCATCTGTTTATGATTTCTTCACACACATAATATGATAGAAAGTAATGATTTGATGGTAGAAACTACAAAAGCGGGGTAGTGGAAAAGTTCTTCACTATTTGTTGTTTCTTTAGTTACTCTTTCTATCAATTTGAAGTGTAATGTGTTTCCAAACAATCACTAAAATTTTCCGACACTGAACGCTTTAGCATAGAGTTTTTCAAAGTTGGTCCGACTAAATAAGCCAATTGCTGACATAAACTATCAAACATGTTTTTGCCAATCTAGAAAACAAACGGTTTCAAACCATTTCTCAGCTTCAAATTTGAAACAACTACTTGTGCAAATTTGTATATTTTGAGATGGGTTTGCTTATCTCAAGTGCCCATCCATATATTTGTTTAAATTTTTTTGGTTAAATAGACATTTGTCCAAATAAGTATAATATGTGGGTCTCCTAACGGATCTAAACATCATTCTAACAAATTTGTCCACAACACGAATTAGAGTTACAGTTTAACTTTTGTATTTAAGGTAAATAGTTACAATCTTTGTGGTGTGGCGATGTAATTGCCGATGAAAGCCTCTGGCACTTTGCATACTTTATAAAACCCACAAAGTGCCAGAGTCTTGTTAGGATGGGCACTTTGTGGTGTGGCCAAAACTTTATAAAACCCACTTATTGCCAAAATCTTGTTAGGATATAAGTGTATGATATGTGTGTGTGGAGGATATAGCCATGTGTCACAAATGTATTGGAGGCTCTTGGAGTTAGTTAAGAGTGTGTGGTATTTATAAGACAGGTCAGTTATTTTCAATATCTATTTGGCCATAAGTTAACTAGCAGAAAATTGATCACTCGTGACTCGTGGATGGACATAATTTCATGGATAGAGAATTTGTTTTTGTTTTTGTTTTTGTTTTTTACCAAATAAATAAATAAAGCATTTCATAAGGAATTCATTCAACTCTAAGTAACAACTGTATAAAACTTAATCTCACGTGTACATCACGTGCTTGTTTTTAATCTGTTAGACTACAGTTGTTAGCTTAATCTTACTTAAGCTCTAAGTAAGTAAGCTTAAGTGAAACAATAGTTACAATCTTTGTGGTGTGGTTCATTAGCCTTGGTGTGGCGATGGCGGAGGTGTTTGAAGAAAAGGGTTTGTGTCTTTTTCTGTGGTGGGAGGAGAAATGGAAGAGGGAAGGAGAAGTAACGTGATAGTTTTGCATACGGGGGGGCTTATTTTTTTTTATTATAACTTGACCCAGTGGGGCTTACAAATTTAGTTGATGGCCAGCCAAGTGGGGAAAGCGTCAAACAGCGATGAAAAGTTTGGGGTAGGGAAGTGTCTTACGGCTTTCGTTAGACAGGGAGTAGGGACACATCAACGCGGCCAGTCAGTGGGACATGTAGATATGTTGAGCCTAAAACATATCTCTGCTGAATCATGGAAAATGCTAGGCTTACCACATTTGTACCACTTCTCTAATAGAGGTGGAGCCCACTCTATTAGAAATATGGTACAAATGTGGTATGAAAAATGTTGTAAGCCTAGCATTACCCTTTTGCATACGGGGCTTATTTTTTAAATTATAACTTGACCCAGTGGGGCTTACAAATTTAGTTGATGGCCAGCCAAGTGGGGAAAGCGTCAAACAGCGATGAAAAGTTTGGGGTAGGGAAGTGTCTTACGCCTTTCGTTAGACAGGGAGTAGGGACACATCAACGCGGCCAGTCAGTGGGACATGTAGATATGTGTGTCTGCAATTAGAGAAAAAACCAAAACCGTACTGTTTTGTACCTAGTTTTGTGTTAACATTTATTTGGTCATAATAGATACATTGGTGCTAATCCTGTTAGAAATTCCTGTATTACCTGATAAATGCATATATATATATACCTGATAAATGCATATGATTTTGCTCTCAAATTAATTACAAAAAAAGATTCATTTGAAGCTTTTTGTGTTTGTTTTTGTTTCTAATATATATAAACCTGATAAATGCATATGATTTTGCTCTTTTAAGTGTAAAGTTTTCAAGCACAAAAACATACCCACATCTCAAACAATCTTATACATATACATATACAGAAAAATAAAAATATAAAGTCAGTGTAATAGAATGTCACAATTACCCACACCCACACCCACATCCACATGTCAAGCACAAAAACATACGCACATCTCAAACAATCTTATAATATTAAAAAAATATGAATATACATATAAGAAAAGAAGAAAAGAAAAATCATTGCTACCCAACTTATTCATATGACTAGTTTGGCTGAGTGCCACCCCCTTGCTGGGTTGCTTACTGGCTGCTGGGATCTCTTGAAGAAAATTGATAATTGTGTGGTGCAACACATTTATAGAGAAAAGAACTGTGTGGCTGATTGTCTTGCCTCTTGGAGCTACAATGTGGACCTGGGATTTTTTGCCTTCGAGACTCCTCCTGTTTGGGTGAGCTCTTTATTGGCTGATGATGCCTCAAGGGTGACTAGATCTCGGCTAGTCTGTCCTGTTTAGGCTTGTTTGTTGGGCTTCGCCCCCTTTTTCATCCAAAAAAAAAAATAAAATTGGGGTAGGGAAGTGTCTTACGGCTTTCGTTAGACAGGGAGTAGGGACACATCAACGCGGCCAGTCAGTGGGACATGTAGATATGTTGAGCCTAAAACATATCTCTGCTGAATCATATAAAGTTCATTGAAAAAAAAAAGTATAGGTTGGAGTCATCATTTAGTTTGATAAAATTTGAGCCTAAAACATTGAGTATTAATTGGGCTTAAATGATATAGCCTATAGGTATTACTTGAGCTCACTAGTTTGACGGTTTTCACTTGTAGTTTGCAGCAACTATAGAAACGCTTTTACTTGTCCAGCACTTATGGTTAGCCAAATAACTTTTTCCTTCCAAGATGCATGTGCTGATTACGTGCCTTTCGCTGAATTTTGGAATGGGGAACCCATACATACATACATACAAACATCCCCAACACCAACTCATATCATGGTCTCACAAATGCCACCAACAGCAACTGTAGAAACGCTTTTACTTGTCCAGCACTTATGGTTAGCCAAAGAACTTGACCCCAAGTTAAACGAACCATTTGGATTTTTAAATTATAACAAGATTTAATAAAGACCCAATCATAATTATATTAGGCTTCATTAAACACTTAGCCCAACTAATCTGAAACTAAACTTTGCTAATTGAAAAATTACCCCTAGCTAGCTGCATCCGGTATCTGTACAAATTAAACTCTTTTTACCTTCGTTTAAGGAGAACATATACATACAAATACATCCATACCCCGAACATATTGATGTAATAAGCCAGAAAAAGAGCTCATTAGAAGCAGAGCAGTTTATGGCAATTTAAGCCAATCTAAGCCACTTTGCTTAGTATTATCAACCCAATCTAAAAAGGCAATCTTTTTATCTCACCCAACAAGATGGACTTAGACTGGAAAGAAATGAAAAAAAAAAAAATAATACTGACTATTTAAGTCTATAAAATTATATTCGTGTGAAAGGACTAAGTTGCTTTATTTTTCTTCATAATTTTGTAAGTTTGGCACGATTAAATAAAAAGATGCCTTGTTACAAATGACGACAAAAACAATACGCGTTCGTTTGCAATATTGAATTTTGATAGTTAGATTTATGAGAGAAAGAAAAGATGGAGAAAGAGAGGGAGTGGGGGGTTGATAATCATGGCTTGGTTATTCAACACTGCTTTTTTGAGATATACGATAGTATATGTACAGTATACAAATAGAGAGAGAGAGAGAGAGAGAGAGAGAGAGAGAGAGAGTTGAAAGTCAATTTTTTGAGAAAAGAGAGGGAGAGGGTGAATAGAGAGAATGGGAGAGAATTAAAGGAGGGTGTAGAGAGACAGAGAGTAATAGGAGAGAATTAAAGGAGGGAGAGGGTGTAGAGAGAGAGAGAGAGTAATAGGAGAGAATTACAGATGTGTCACTCCTCCCTATATTAACAAGATTTCCTCCCTCCTCAAGAGACTTGCTCTGAGTTTTACACTTCCGGTTCGTACGAAGGGAAGGGCACTCCATATCTATACCATACCATACAACCGTGAAACGTTTACAAGAGTAAGTGCACATTTTATTGCTTTCATTGTTTGTCTGTTTTTCTTATGAGTTCGCCAAAATTTGCGATATGGCTTATAAGCTGGCTTTGGTCCCAAACTTTTCCCAAGTTGTCTGGGGAAGCAGTATTTTTTCTTATGTTGTAGCTCAAGAACATGCCCAGTTGCTTCTTCTTTTCTTCATTTTTTCTTTCTTTGTGTTCTGTTTTTTTTTTCTGGCTTTGGGTATGGAATTTAGTTGTGTCTCTGCACAATTGTTCAAAGACTCATAAGACGATCGAGTTAAGTGCACTCTTTTTCTTTCAGTTTTTTTTTCTGGTGTTGTAGCTTAAGAACCCAGTTGCTTCTTTTTTTCCCTTTTTTTATCTGGCTCAACCCAGTTACATAGAAACAGTGTGTCCAATAATATGCGACGCGCCCTTGATCTAAATTCTGTTTCTTTCTTACTGCAGCAGACTTTGGCCAACCGCGCGGGATGAATCATCAAGCCAACCTCCCTGTTAGCTATCCTCCACGATCAGAACCGTAAGTCAAACCCTTCTTGCCTTCGTTTCAGTCGTAGCTCCATTTGCTCTTGGTTTAAATTGTCTTGTTCAAATAGCCATTAAAAAAAAAGGAGAGAGTAGAGAGAATAAAAATAGTTAGGTCAATAACTTCTTATCAGTGTTTTTCTCATAGTGTCTTGATCTTCTGGCAATTCCCTTGATCTGTTGTTAGGCATGGGGCCAATGGGCAGCCAGAAAAGCACTTTTATGCATGCCCCGGACATATTGGTGTAAACCAGAGAAGAGCTCATTAGAAGCAGTTTATAGGACTATTACTTTAAGAACTCAGCTCTTGATCTGTTGTTAGCGCTTAAGTTCTAGATCTATTATTCTCTAACTTCGAAGAAAATGGCAGCTAGGAGTATATATATATTCGGTTTTTTCTTTACCCAACCCAAAGAAAACGGGAACAAGTATGTATTGCTTTAATTAGGATAGCATCTCATTTTTTTACCCTAAGAAAACAGGGACATCCATGATCCATCCATAATAAGCGCAATATATATGTGATTAGGAAAGCATCTCATATATATATATAGTTTGTTTTTTTTTTTTTTGACCCAAAAGAAACAGAAAGACCCGTCCATTATATGCATAATAACTTTGATTAGGACATCATGACATTATAAGCTACTTAGTTTTTTCTGATCCAAAGAAAACAGGATCATTCATGCAAAGTATGTATAATAGCTTTGATTAGGACATCATCTCATGCTTAATGAAGCTACGTTTTTTGACCCGAAGAGAACATGGACATTCATCTCATGACAAGCTACAACAATTTTTTTACCCAGAGAACAGGAACATCCATCCATAATATGTAGAATATTAGCTTTGATTATGACAGTATCTGATATAAAGTACTATAAATATCTTTCGTTTTACTTCCAAAAACATGAAGGATAGACCCTTGATCGAAACTTTCGGAGTTAGTATATATGCACATACTCCTCTTCTTTCATTTTGTACGTTAATTATAATTACGTAGCTAAAAATTCAAACATTTCTTTGCGTTGCTTAACGCTTCTTTCTGTGAATTATTTCTTTAGGGGGATGGGGCTTAGTACAAACACTGGGATGAATCAAGGTGCTAACCTTCCAACACTTTCATCTCATGCGTAAGTACTTCCTAGCTTGCTAACTACTCATATACAACTGACAATATTACGTTTTATTAATCTTTTTTTTGTTCAAAACTGTTATTAGTCTTATGCTTTCGAAATATTGGTAATAATACAACTTTTGCCTAAAGATTTTCTGGTTTAAGATGGTATAATTTTGACCAAACGAAATTGTATAGATAATCCAAGGCAATTCTATTGAATTTTTTCATCATACAATTAGTAACAGCACAAGCGAGGAGCAGGAGCGTCATCATCATGGCACTTCTACAAAGGAATTGCACAAATGTATTTCCTCTGCCATCACCATGCTAGCCGTGCTTCTCCCAATCAAGCACGGAGCTGAAGTCGCATCTCTTTTCGTCACAGACCGCGTTACTATGCTGGCGTTCATCGTTGCTTTGTTGGTTTACTTCGGCTCATTGGCTGCCAAGATACTCCAAGCTCATGATAATCCAGACTTGGCCGAGGTCATGGATAAGATTAGCCTCTTGTCTGGAACTTTTGCGTTGAACTTAGAATTGCTAATCGCTGTTCCAGCTTTGGGATGGTTTGCCATCTTCGTGTGGAGCATTTGTCTTGCGATAGCTGTATCAAAGTCATACCATCAAAGTGCAGTTGTGGTGAGAATATTGTATCAAAGTGGAGCTGAAGAACTTGCTGATGCATCTGAAAAGTTGAAAGAGCTCTTCAGGACTATTATTCGCTACTTGATCGAGGATGCCGAGCTCTGAAACGTCCTATCAACACCCACTTTCCGTCGGCACAAATTGCTTCCCAGAAATTATGTCAATTTTTCCATGTTGGACTGAGTTCTAGAAATTAGAAGAAAATAGTGTACTGTCATCAACTCTCAACTATGGTGGATCTAATTATTAATTAATATTAACATGTAAAATTACGTGGGTTAAGAAAGTGGTACACTATTAAAAAGAATAATTTTCAAAATATTTTCTAAAAATGTATATTTTTACCTTATTTCTCCTTCATGCAAATCATGATTTTACGCACATACAAAAATAATTTATTATATAAAAAAAAATAAGTGAAAATTTGATAGTGCATGAATTAAGTTGCATGTCATGTGTGCGAAGTTAAGTTGTGTCTCACCATTTGTTCTAAGACGCATAAGACATCTTAGAAAAGTTAGCTCACCCCTCAGTTCATGGAAAGACGAAGTTATCAACCACGTGGTGTTATCCCATTGGTTGAAGGCATTGATTCCTAAATCATTTGTCTTGGTTTTGGAATTGGTGTTCTTTGTTCCGGCTTTAGGGTTATCTGACCTCCTCTTCTGGATCGTTTGTTTTTTGAGCGGTATAGCTGTTTACTTGTACCCATACGTCAAAAAATTGTTTACAAGTGCAGTTGGAGGAGTTGTTCAAGGCTTTGAAAATTTGAGAGAGTATTTGAACAGATCATCATTGCCTGCTTCACAAAGAAATATAAAACTGGGTTACCCTAAGTAAGTTACTTATTACCACGCTTATCCAAGAAGATGCAAGTAAGATAGAGTGCTTCAAATCATGTTTGTTTTGTGTAATAAGGTCAATATGCACGACCAATACTTTAGGCTTGAGTGGCTTGTTATTTTGATTTTGTTGATTTATATTTGACTCATATTGTGTTATCAGAATGGGCCTTTGTTAAAGTTGAGTGTGTATGCTGTGGTTGTGGATGGGAGCTTTAGAACTAGAAACGGATTAGTATGACTTACCCTTTAAATATGTTTAAAAATAAAAGAAAAAAACATTATAACTAGATCGACAAAATTTCTTGTGGAGTCAAACTACATATGATTAACAATTTAACAACGATGGGGCTTAGATCTTGACCAAAAAAACAATGGGGCTTAAATTTCCTGGATGTCAGTAAACGACATAGGCACTCACCTTTACACATCATCCATTTACGCACTTGCCTTTACACACTTATATTAATTTGTGTGGAATTTTGGGCATCAACATAACTCACTGCTTCTCTCCAGCCAGGGGCATGCGTCAAAAAGAGATGTTGTTCCACATTGTGGATGAAAACTTTGGGATCCTTGGGGAAGTGTCTGACGGCTTTCGTTAGGTAGGGACACATCAACGCGTGGCCAGCCAATGGGACACGTAGTATGTGTGACGGCTTTCATCATTATTGATAATTTATGTTCCTCTGGCCTTACTAAACAATTTATGTTAGAAGGCAAGTCTTGTCATCGTCCTCCGTCTACGTACTGTATCCAAATTATCCAATCAAAATATGATCTTGTCTTTCAAAGCATAAGTTCAGAAGACGAAAAGAAATCTTAATCAGCACAATTGGTTTCAAGGAAAGAAAATGAAAACAAATTATAATAATCCAGAATTTGGTTTTATTATATTTCTGAAATAAGCTTCGCTTCGAAAGAATATGGCCTTCGATTGAATATGCAATCATCATCGGATTCTCTTGTACGGCCGTGAGGAAAAGGCCCAACAGTTTAAGCCCGATAATATATCTAACTACGACCCAAGCAAGCAACTCAAGCAACCTGGCCGGAAATTGATCAGGTCCAAGACTGAAACTCATGAAGTCGATGAGAGAGAGAGAGAGAGAGAGAGTGCCTGGAGGCGACTGAAAAAGCAGGCAGATCGAAAACAGACAAAAGAAGGAAAAAAAAATATGCTTATATTTTCATGCGGATATAACGTGTTAACAGAGGATAATGAGACCCTGGTACCCCTACTGCTGCACGTACGGCTTCTTGGGTCCAGTGGATCCAGTACAAAATCACCCACACGGCCCCAAAATCAAAATATATATTGTTTTGTCCCCCCACACCCCCTAAAAATATAGTTTTGGGAACAGTTTTGTCTGCAGTTCTCGCAACCTGTGCAAAAGCTGATGCTTTGCGATTCTTCTCCGCAGTTCCCTCACTCCGACTATATATCTGCCAACGCGCATCACAGCCACAGGCGTAGCCATATATGAAATGTCCGTACGTAGCTAGGAAGGGAGGGGCATTCTATATCCATATGACATACATTTCTTCTCTGCAAAAGCTGATGCTCTGCGATTCTTCTCTGCAGTTCCCTCACTCGGAAAATATATATCTGCCAACGCGCATCACAGCCACAGGCATAGCCCCATAGCCATATTTCTACATACGTCCATAGCTAAGAAGAAATGCTACGGAAGGTCTCATATTTCACATCCCTCTAGAAGGTCTCATATTTCTGCCACAGGGCAGCATGTGGGATATTGGGTCTGGGGAGTTAGGATCTCGATTCTCGCAGGGGGACGGTCGGGGAAATCGACGAGGAGGCCTGGGAGGTGGAAGGTAGATCCTCCAGTAGGCGAGAGATGTGAGATCTAGGGTGTTAGTTGGGGGAGAGTCGCCGGGGGGTCCTTGGGAGGGGGTGGATCGGGATGGAGTGTAGCTGGGGAAGATAGACAGAAAGAGACAGGTGTTGGTTGCTGGTCATTGGTTGGTCCCTCTCGCTTGGGAATTAGGGAAGGGATGATTGGGATTTTTTTTTAATTTTTTTTTAAAATCTGTTAGATTGATATTTTTATTTAAATAAATTATAAAAAGAGATATCAATATTTTTAATTGTTTTAGGACCTTTTATATTCATTATTTTAAACAGTAATTAATAAAAGGCCACTGACACACATTTGTTCTGCTACGAGTTCCAAGAATTATGTCAAATCTATTCATGTTGGACTGAGTTCTAGCCCCCCTCCATTTCCAGTTTGGGCAATCATTCCTTCTGGTTTCCTCTTCCTTTTTTGTTTCTTTTCTTTGCATCTCTTTCTTTCTTTCGGATAGTCCATATGATTCACTAACATGGAATAAAATAGCAAGTAGGAGAGGAATCTTCGGCTTAATTACTTTCTAGCAATGATCTGTTATTTATTGAATTCGCATAAATATTACTCATAGTTTTTCTTAATAATTACAACATTACACACACATACATATACAGTGGCGGAGCTAGGAATCGAAACACAAGGGGTCTTAGTGTAAAAGTCCAAAAAAAAAAAAATTAGGATAGCATCAACATATATATTCTACATATGCAAAAAAATGAAAATAAAAACTCACATTGTTACTGGAAATTAGTGTGATAAACATCTCTAAGAATCTCATACTTCACTTACGCACTAAACACATAAACTTGAGACATCATTTTATTCGAGATCACATAGAAAAGGGAAACATATAACTAGAATTTATTAGTACAGACTTTCAGTGGGTAGACATTTTCACTAAACCTAGAGGAGAGAGGAGATTATGTAGTTACCCTAAATTCCTTAATTAAATTGCTGCCTAAGTTTTAAATTTAAGAAAAAAAAATTAGAATGGCATGCACAGGCTGAGGCGCAAGAGTGGCAGAAGTTGCAGCTTCAGATGGATATTAAAAATATAAACTTTGTTATTACTGGGGGCAAGAATGCTTTGTGATGGTCTAGAGGCCAATAGATAGCAATTTGCTATTTTGCTTTGACTTCAATTATAGTGTCTCACATGCTTAGGAGCAAAGTCTTCTGTGTGGCCAAGCATATGTAAAATACATTTGAACTTTGGCTTGAGGACAAATTCCGTCAAGTTGTGTTATGGAGAAGCTGTGGCTGGAGAGGATACGCTGGTCTTTTCCAATTTTTTCAAACCTGGCCCAAAACGACGTCGTTTTGGCCAGGTCATTTTAAGAAAAAAAACGGGCGCGCGTCAGCCTTCTTCTTCAGCCTGCAACCTATCGTTCTTTCAGACATTTCGTCGACCATATGGTGTGCAGCTCCAAGAGGTCGCACCGGCAGCTCCAATGGACCTCTTAGCCTATTTCCATGGCTTCCAAGAGGTCGTGCGACCCCAATGACCCCACTGTGGCTCCGCCTCTATATATATATATATATATATGCATAATCATACTTATTTCAATGCAATTTCCATGTTTTCTTTAATAATAATAGCATAAGCAAAGAACGTTCTACAAAGACATTGCACAAATATATATTTTCTCTCATCACCATGCTAGGTGTGCTCCTCCAACTGAAGCAGGGAGCTGGAGCAACATCTCTATTTAACACAGACTACCCGACTGTTGTGATCCTCATTGTTGCTCTAGTCATTTACAGCGGGTCATTAATTGGCGCTACATATATACGCCAAGCTCACCTTAATTTGGATTTGGAAAAATGCATGAGCAAGATTAGCCTTCTTTTTGGAGCTGTTTCCGTGGTTTTGGAATTGGTGATCCTTGTCCCGGATTTAGGGTTAGCCGCCCTCTTCTTCTGGATCGTTTGGTTTGTGAGCTTTGTAGGTGAGTACGCGTGCCTATACGTGGAAACGTTGTATAAAAGTGGAGTTGCAAGAATTGTTCAGGCCTTTGAAAAACTGAAAGAATATCTGAACATGATCATTGCTCGCTTCACAGTGAAACCCAAGGAGCAAGCGGGGTTGCCCTAAGTAAGTTACATATGCATGCGACGCTTGAAACAAGAAGCTGCAACTCCGACTTAGCTTCAAATATTGTCTTGGTGTGTGCTCTGTACGTAATAAGTTCCATATGCGCAGCAGCACCAAGACTTGAGTGGCTTGTTATTTTGATTTTTATAATTTAAAATTGACTCATATATATATATATATATATATATGATATTTCGGATTTATGCATTCCTCGTTTTTGTGCTTTGCCCCAAATTATGCTCAGAATGGGTCTTGTTGTGTTGTTGCCATGGTCTTATTCCAAGATGATAGAGAGCAAATGTACACAAGGACAAAAATAATTTAAAAGAAAGGCGTTAACAAAAGGAGATTCCAAGTTTTCAAGTAGCAAAGGAAGTAAATGCAAAATTCAAGTAGAGCTTACACGTAGTTCGGTCCTTGATGGGGAGGGAGGAGAACGGTGAAAAATTGAGAGAGTATTTGCCTGCTGCTTCGCAATGAAATCTGATGAGGATCAAACTGGGTTACCCTAAGTAAGTTACTTACCAGGCTTATCCAACAAGACGCTAGTCAGAGCGTTTGATTCAAATGATCATGTGTTTTGTGTGTTGTGTAATAAGGTCAATATGCACGACCAAGACTTAAGACTTGAGTGGGTTGTTATTTTGATTTTGTTAATTTACATTTGACTCACTGTATATGCTCTTTTGTTTAAAGCATTGGGAAGTTTTGAAGAGAAAAACAATAATACAGGCCTATATCTTATGCTTAGGAATTTTCGAATATTATTAATTGTCTAAGCTCTTGGATATTATTAATGTGAAGATAAAGGCAGTTGGGCGCACATGTATAAAAAGAAAACATTTTAACTTGACCCAGTGGGGCTTAGATTTCCTGATGTCAGCATACAGCGACCCAGCGGGGCTTACAAATCTAGTTGATATCCAGCCAAGTGGGGAATGCGTCAAATAGGGACACATCAACGCGTGTCCTATTACAAAGTCTTGCCCTATTACACTATTCGTATTAACATGTTCACCCAATCTAAAAAGGCAATTTCAGATAGGGAGTAGGGACACATCAACGCGGCCAGTCAACGTAGATATGTGTGACTGCTCCAAGGATTTACAAAGTGTTGCCCTGGCCTTACTAAACAATACATTTTGGATTTATATGGAGAGATATTATTAAGCAAACTATAAATTCATAATTGGTCGGCATTTGTTAGTAAACACGTCTGCATGCATGCAATTAGAGAAAAAACCAAAACCATGTTTTCGCTTTCGTTCTGTTTTAGTGCTTGTGTTTTCTACCTAGTTTTCTGTTAACATTTATTTGCTCATAATAGATACATTAATTGGTACTAATCCTGTAAGAAATTCCTGTATTATTACCTTATTTATTTGAAGCTTTTTGTTTTTGTTTTTTTTTTCTAATATATATATAAACCTGATAAATGCAAATATTTTGTCTTCACGTGAGTCGTAGTTATAGTTTTTTGGTATAGTTTAGTACAAAAGTATAACTCTTCACAAATTATAATATAAGTGTATATTAATTGATATTAAACCCCAAAATGAGAAATCTTAACTCCATTTGTAATCGGAACACTTTAACATTTTTTAATTTCGTTACCAAAGTAAAATAAAATAAGACTTTGAGATTGTTTGTGGTTGGTTTGCATCATAAGCAACGCTGCACTCAGGGACGGACCTTTAGTTTGGCAAACCCGGGCTATAGCCCAAGCGGCTTCTTTTTTCCAGCCAAAAAAATAAAATCCTAGCTCACCCAATTTAAATAACCTAACCTCATCTAGTTCTCCTAGTCATTAAAAAGAAGAGGGCTCACCCAATTTAAATAACCTAACCTCATCTAGTTGGGGTGTGGGGGAACACACACAGCACAACAAAAGAAAAAAAAGAGAAAAAAATAAAATAACTCTCACACAGCACATAGAAAAAAAATAAATAAGAAGAAGCATCATACTACCCTTGCATGTAGAGAAAAAAAAAAAATTTGTCTAAGAATATGGTTTAGGAAGCCCATTGTGGACGCTCTTATTACCCAACTTTAGCCCACCCTATTTTAAAATCCTAGGTCCGTCCCTGGCTGCACTGATATTAGAATGACAAAATAGCTCATCAAAAGTGGCTGCCTGCGTAAGACCCAAGCCTACAAGTCAATGCTCAGTCTTTGACGTGCCTCATCTTAACTGTATCCTCCCCATATGATCTTGCTCGGAACCTTCCTATCAACACCCACTTTTTTTTATGTCAATTTTTCGATGTAAAATTACATGGGTTAAGAAAGTGGTACACTATTAACATGTAAAATAGTGTCTACTTTTCACAAATTTTCCTTTCTTTTTTAAAAGAATAATTTTCTAATAATTTGTAAAAATGCATATTTTTACTTTATTTTTCTAATTTGTAAAATAGTGTCTACTTCGGTTTCCCCACCTTCCCAAATGGCATCAACACCCTATCTCTTGAGGGAGATGCTTTCATCGACGGTGAATTCCTCCGAGAGATAAAGCGAGTGTGTGTGTGGGTGTGGTGCGAGTGTGAGGAAGCGACCAAGAAATAGCTTGAGAGAGAACACAGAAAACACACTAGCTTTGATTTTCTAATTTCCTTCTAGTGTCGTTGTTAAGATTTGAAATAATTTATTATATTAAAAAAAACACATAAGTAAAAATTTGATAGTGCATGAATTAAGTTGCATGCCATGTGCGAAGTTAAGTTGTGTCTCACCATTTGTTCCAAGACGCATAAGATGACTTAGAAAAGTTAGCTCACCCCTCAGTTCATGATAAAAAAGGAAGTTATCAACGACGTGGTGTTGTCCCATTGGTTGAGGGCATTCCTTTCTTGAAAAATTGGTGTATATAAATTCGAATAGAAAGGCATTGCATGAGAGCCCAACCATAAGACAGAAATCACAATCACACGCATATAAGACAAGGATCCGAGTGGTTCACCCTTGAAATTGGGGTGCGTCCACTGTTTGCATTTGTATTGTATTTATGAGAGGGTTTTGTGGTGTGGTAATTGGTTTGTGAAAAGTTGTGGTGTGGGGCTAATTGGATTTTTTTGTTTTTCCCTTTGGAAATTTGGAAAGAAAGACAGACAGAGAGAGAGGAAGGAGATGGGAAAGAAAGGTAGAGGAAGGAAGAGGAAAGAATGAGAGAACGGAAATTTTTTTATTTTTTTATTTTATAATTTTTATATTATTATTTTTTCACACATCAGCCCCAATTAAATATAAATATTTTTTAAGTCAAAATCCTCAATTAAATTTAAATATTACAAGAATTATTTTTTAGTCCGACACAACACCAAACATATAGGTCTTCACTATTTTTACAATCCAGCCACTTAGTCCGACATAACACTAAACGTAGGTCAGTACTTAATCCAGCTTAGGCCACTCCGATCTAATCCAAGATAGTCCCAAGACTTAGTCCAATTCATAACAGTCCGTTGTACCAAACGACCCCTTAAAGGCTAAAGCAGTGTTAATACAAGACCTCCCATCTGTATATTCAATTTTTTACTTATATTCATTTTCTTCACTGTAGCTTAATTATTACCTATGGATGGAGGAGGGGGTAGATTTGGTGCATCAGGTAAGAAATCAAGTTTTGCCATAAGGTATATGCACTAGTTGAAAGCTTTTGATGATTTTATATTCAAATAACCATGGCTGTATAAATTTAGAATTAATAATTGTAGAAATGTGATATTTATTGATTGCAGTAATTACTACAATTTTGGGAATTGACCATGAGTAGGTATTACAATGGCAATATGTGTAATTTTTTGAAAAACAGTGGCAAAGGTTTTGCATACTTGGCTTGGCTTGACTCAAAATTCGACCTGTATCTAAAGAACACTTGAGATTGTTTTGTCATCTTCTTGACCAAGAAAATGTTTAGAGAGCTTAGCTGTCATGTAATCTACTTTTTTACTGTACCAAAGAACAACAAATAATCCTCTCTCTCTCTCTCTCTCTCTCCGCCATCCCAAGTTCCCAACCCTCCGTCTGATTAAAAAAAAAAAGGTCACCAACCCTCCTAGCAGCTTGCCGGTCACCTGTCCTCCAGTGACCACCACAACTTTTTTGCTTTTTCTCTTTCTCGACAGCCCCCTCCACCACCATATGTACAAGACACCTTAGAAGCTCTCCAACACACCCTACAAGCTCTCCAAGATAAGCTTAAGCCAAAAAACTTCTACCCAACCATCACAGCCACACCCATATCCGTACGTACGGGGCGAAGGGCATTCTATACAAAACCTTGAGACTTAAAAGAGTAAGGCAATTTTTCACTTCCATTTTTTATGGCTCGAGAAAAGCTGCACGGTGGCTGTCAGGGCCGGGCACATAAATTTCTCCTCAGCTCATATGTATATGCAAAAAAAGAAAAAAGAAATAAAGAAGAGTAAACACGTATAGGGAAAAAAAAAACTCCACGTATTATACGTTAAACTTTTAAGCGCAGGGAGAAAAAAAAAACATTTCAGCAAGAAGTGCTATCGATGCCCTCCTACTCCTTTTCTGTTTGAATTTGAATTTAATGTTTTCACCAAAAGCAAGATCATCTTTGCTTGCATCCAAATCTTTCTCATTTGTAGCAGTCATCATGTCCTTGGCTTATTCTTCAATGGCCTCTTAGTTTTGAAATAATTTCTTTCAGATGAAGAAGACATGTTATTCTTATTATCTCTCTTTTTCTTTCTTCATCTATCATCATCTATTCTTCTCCAATTTTCTCTCTTCTTACCTCTAATCAAAATCCTTAATTTTTTTTTATTTGATTATGTTGATGTAAATTTATAATTAGTGACATTATTTTTACTAAATTTTACTTGATTGAATTGGTAATTCTTCCTATTTGTGATTATGCAGATGAAGATTTGATCTATTTATTCAGTTTTTTGTGTGTGTTATTTTATGTGCAAAATTTTGGATGTTTCAAATAAAGAAAAAAAAAGTTTAAAAATCCAGGTTTCATTGTTCCTTTTTTAGTAGTTGATTTATTAACAGTTCAATATTTCATGTTTGTGTGTTCACTGTTGATATTTTTGGTTGCTTTATCGATATTGCTTCTGGCTGTGTTCTTTTAATCAGATTTTTATTGTTATTGATTCAATTTAGTATAAAAGTTAAATAATTTCCTAAGGAATAACTCTCTAAAAATCCAAAGAAAAAAAAAAACAAAGGGAATAAGAGATAGCTCAAGCTCTAAGAGGATTTCTGGATAAATATATTCTTAAAAAATAACATTTGTTATAACAAATGAAATTTATTAGTTAATAAAAAAATAAGGTTTTGCAGTTTTAGTAATTAGCGTGTCTATAGGAGCACGATTTAAACTTTCGTGCAGGGCCTTATACAACTCATGACCACCCATGGTGGCTGTTCTGAACAAATGTGGCGTTTCCACTTTTTGATAAACAAAATGTGGCGGATTTCACGTCAGCCACGGCCAAGTGTTTCCAACATTCAGAATAGCGTTAATGCATGAACCTCCGATCTGAATTCTGTTTCTTCTTTTTTTCCTGCAGATTGAGGAGGTCGCGCCCCGGATGGACCACCAAGCAAGCATTCCTGTTAGCTACCCTCTACGTTCAGAGGCGTAAGTCTACATACATACTATTAATACTTTGCCTTTCATTCATTCAATTTGTTTGCGGCAATTTTTTTATTTTGGGGCAGAATGTTTGCTTCTCGAGCACCTATGGGGTAACCAAATAACTTGAGAAATGTGTTTAATCTTTTTCTCTCATTCCATTTATTAGCCCAACTAATGTGAACTAATGCTAAACACCATGCATGCTTCTTATTTTTCTTCTTTTAAGGTCTGAAATAAACTTTGCTAATTAAACAATGAAACTCTTAAACAATCCCTAGCTAGCAGCATCCGGTATCTGTACAAAATAAACTATTTTTGTTTCGTTTCAGTTGTAAACTTGTAGCTCAAATTGACCCTCAACAGCCACATTTTTTTTTACACACATTGAGACACATTTTTTTCAACCATTAGATTAAGGAGCTTTTAATAACTAAGATTGCATTTTAAATTTTTAAAAAATAATTAATACACATTGGAAATTGAAGTTTCCAAAGGTAAGGAGAACATATCCAAGAATTTTAAGTTAAATTTAAGCTCCAAGATTGATTCGAAAGTTGAGATCCAAAATTGCTTATTGGCCAAATGATTTTAAGATTTATAATCATCAATAATATGGAGAGAAGATAGGGTGAAGAGAGAGTAGAATGGAATTAAAAGTTACTTTTTTGAGAAAAGAGAGGGAGGGTGGAGAGGGTGGAGAGAATTAAAAGTTGATTTCATGACAAAATAGAGGGAGAGGGTGAAGAGAGAGTAGGAGAGAATTAAAAGTTACTTTTTTAGACTTGTGAAGTTGAGAAGAGAGAGAGAGAGGGTGATGTTGACCAAAAAAAAGAGAGATGGTGGAGTGGAGAGAGAGAGAGAGCGTAGAGAGAAGAATAAAAATAGTCAACAACTTTTTTCTTTAGGTCAATAACTAATTATCAGCATTTTTCCTCATCTTAATCAACCCCTCATATAGTGTCTTGATCTCCTTGCAATTCCCTAAAGGAATGAGGGCATGGGGCCACTGGGCAGTCAGAAAAGCACTTTTGTGCATGCCGTGGACGTATTGGTGTAAACCAGAGAAAAAGCTCATTAAAAGCAGTTAATGGGACTACTTCAGGGCCTGTTTGGTATTCAACTTGAATTCAACTTTTTAAACTTAAAAACAGAATTTGAGTCCAAAACAAAGAAAATCTATTTGGTAGCCCTATTTTTAAAAACTCAAACTCAAGAACAACTAAAAAACACTCTAATTATTAAAAACAAAAAATATCTGTTTTTTCAGTTTTTTTCTAACAACCCACAAGTTCTCACATTTTTAAGATTTGAAAACAGTTTTCAAGTTGGATACCAAACAAGTTTTTGAATCTTAAAAATAGATTTAAGAACTCAAAGAACTCCTTGTTTTTAAGAAAAATCAAAATTTTTGAGTTCCTTAAAAATAGATTTAACATTTTTAAGATTTGAAAACAGTTTTCAAGTTGGATACCAAACAAGTTTTTGAATCTTAAAAATAGATTTAAGAACTCAAAGAACTCCTTGTTTTTAAGAAAAATCAAAATTTTTGAGTTCCCTATTTGAATAGGATACCAAACGACCCCTTAAGAACTCAGTTCTTGATATGTGTTAGCGCTTAAGTTCTAGATAATGATAAATTCTTGCGACTCATAGTTTTATTAGTTTATTATAAGATAACATATATAATAAACAAAGCAATGCTAATAACATGTATATTAATTGTAACAGTAAAAGCAAAGAACGTTCTACAAAGGCAATGCACAAATATATATTTTTTGTCATTGCCATGCTAGGCGTGTTCCTCCAACTGAAGCAAGGAGCTGGAATGACATCTCTATTTAACACATACTACATACTCCAAGCTCACCTTAATTCAGATTTGGCAAAATTCATGACCAAGATTAGCTTCTTTCTTGGAGCTCTTGCCTTGGTTTTGGAATTGATGATCCTTGTTCCGCATTTAGGGTTCGCTGCCCTCGTCTTTTGGATCGTTTGCTTTATGAGCTTTGTAGCTCTATACTCGTGGGTATACATGAAAACATTGTATAAAAGTGCATTTGCAGGAGTGGTTTACGGCTTTGAAAAGTTAAAAGAATATGTGAACATGATCTTTGCCAGCTTCACAGTGAAAGCCGAGGAGTAAACTGGGTTACCATAAGTAAGTTAACTTATATATATACCACGCTTGAACCAACAAGCTGCAAGTTAGAGTTTGCTTCAGATCTTGTCTATGTTTTCTATAAGGTCTTTATATGCACGACCAAGACTTCAGCTCCGCGGCTTGTTATTTTGATTTTGGTGATGATTAGTATTTGGCTTGGCAGAAAAAGAAGATGAGTAATACTAATATTTGACTCATTATTTCATATTTTTATGTTATTTTTTATAAGTTGGTTTGTGACTTGGCAGGCGGCAGATTCCCCTCCAACAACATGTGTTATCATATCATCTCATATCGCTAATAAGCTAGTGCGTTTATGCTTTTGACCCAAAGGAAACAGGAACATCCATCCATTAATATGCAAAGTAATGTATACGACATCATCTCTATCGTTTTTAACTCACTCTTGACGAAGTCATCTCCGAGACGGGGGCGACAACCGAATCACCTACGCCGAGTTGATTATGAACAGGCTCTTAAGCTCGCGGTCGAACGATGTCGCTAGGAGAAGGCGTTGGAGGAGGACACACCCACCCACCCCACCTCCAATATTAGATCTGACCCTCTCCAACACAGATCAAGTCGAAACTCCAACCCAGCCATAGCTTCCATGTGAGATCCATTCAACCAATCTAACAAATAAAAATGAACATTGATATGAAGAAAAGTGGATCTAAAAATGATTTTGGCTTTTTCAATTGGGTTTGTGTGTTGATGCAGCGTTTGTCTGCTCAAGCTTCAATGGCTATCCAATGTTAATCTTCTTCAACACAAACATACATTATAAAGACAAGGGCTATAATGTATACATGCAAGCAGAGGTGTTTACTCTCATCTGAGGACATTATAAAGACAAGGGCTATTAAGGACAAATGATAAATCGTATACGGACATGGTACAAAACATTTGCCTATCAATTCCTTGCTTGTTGTGCATCATGGATTTATATCCAGATGTATTAATAAGCAAACGATAAATTCATAATTGGGGCTTTTGTTTTAGCTTGGTCGGCCTTTGTTCGTAAACACCTCTACTTGCAAATTAGAGCCAAAAACATGTTTTTGCTTTCGTTTTGTTACAGTGCTCGTGTTTTGTACATATAGGTTTTATGTTAATATGAATTTTGCCATATTATGGGCTAGTTTGGTATTGCTGTGTTGTGAAAATAATCTCTTTCAAATTTGCAGATTTGCTGTAAAAGAAGTCAGCTGTCAATAAAACAGTTTTGTGTTTGGTAAAAGTGATTTTAGTACAACAATCAATTTATAAGTGTTTGGTAAAATTGTTTGTAAAAGTGCCATGTTGGCCTTCACAGTAGAGTTCCTTGACTATTTGACCAACACCGACCCAAAGTTAACTATTTTTTAAATTTTGATTTACCACGTCTTGTAGACACACGTAATTTCGTGACATTTTTTTGTTTTTGTTTTTTCAATGAAAATAAAAGAAAAAGAAAAAATACGTTCTTGGCGAGGTCGTCAAATGGATTTTAAAAGCGAGAGCAAGCTGTCAGAACAGAAACAGCGCAGGAACGAGATTGCTAGGAGCTGAGAGAGGAAAGCAATTCTCAAAGTCGTTATGGATGCCAACATTTCTGTTAACCCTCCTCCTCCTCAACGTTTGGAAGAGTAAGTAGCTCACTTCTTTTTTAATTGAAGCAAGCAAATAATATTATTGCTCGAGGGATCGATGCACTTATATTATACATGAACATATGTGATTAAATCTTCAATACATTTATGTGGATGCTTCTGCTGCTGCCTGCACGAAACTATATCAATCTGTTTAGCTTGAGACGTGCCCATTGCAATCTTACAAATGGACTGATGAATATTATCAAGGAAGATGGTCTGTTTGCGCTTTTATGTTTTTTATTTTTAATTTTTTTTTTTTCTGGGTGACACCAAAAGCTATTTCATCAGTTTCATAATAAATTCTATAAAAGCTAGGATTTCGTATAGGCTTCCCTTCTACGACTTCCAGCGACAACCCCGACCTCTGAAAGCTCAAGCAATTAATGTATACGCTTACATCCCGGACAATCTATACAAAAGGGCCGGCCGGCATATACTAATTACAGCTGCTGACCCTCAAATACGAGATCGTAGCTAAAGGATCCAACCGAGAAATCGCAAAGAATCTAACTCAGAAATTATTGTTTACCCATAATAAAAACGTTTAGCTTGATCTCTTGAGGACTAAGGTAATAAGTAGCAGTCATCTTGTATGTTTTTCAGGCGGCGACTTCTTTGTGCTCCCGAGGGGAGAAACCCAAGATATCGCCGTCATCGGCCATGGATAGCGTTACATAAGATATTGAAGGTGGTACACCGGCGGACGCAGGAATTTTTCAGAGGTGGTACGATTAGCTTTTCAGGTCTTTGTGGTTTAAGCTGAGCCCAAGAAAACCCATAGCGTTTAGGAGCCTTGGACGTTTAGCGTACTCATGAATCTTCTTGTAACCTTCTCTATGGTGATTTCTATGTCTGCTTCTTGTAAGCCTCTCTGACCTGAGATCCTTGAGCTGGTTCCGCCTTCCTCAACTGTCTCTCACCTCATGCACCCTTCATATATATATATATATATATAATGTGTCTGTGTCTCACTGGGTTATGTTCTAGGTTAACGGTGGCTACCTCACCCTTCCGATCATGAAAATGAAACCCCAGTTGTGGCTCAATGTTATCTTATTTTCCTTTTGTAGTTTTTTTTTTGGTTAAAATTAATTTTGGTAAGTTTTAAGCGAAAAAAAGAAAGAGGACTATTAACTAGTAGTGTTTGTTATTAGTTGCTCTTCAAATAGGAAGAATTAGTAGAGTAATGGATCTGTATATCTAATTCTCTGTCTGGCCAATTCCCTTTTTTTCTTCTTCTTTTACGTTATATATATAGTCCAATATGCAACATTATTGACATTTCTCTCTGTATATAAATATTTATAGCACAAGGGAAGAAGAAGAAGAAGGTCAGAATTCTCTTGGGGAATTGCACAGATATAATTTCTTTCTGCTGGGCATGCTGGGCTTGCTCCTCCAACTGAAGTCAGGAACTATTGCGTCTCCATTTGTCAGGAACTACGTTACTGTAATCACGTTCACTGTTGATTTATTTGTTTACGTGGCCTCATTGGCGACTGTCGAGATACTAGACCACCAAGCTCCGATTAATGATCCAGATTTGTCTGAATTCATGGACAATGTTAGCCTCCTGTCTGGAGCTCTTGCCTCCGTTTTACTATTGCTGATCCTCGTCCCGGCTCTCGGGTGGCTCAGCCTCTTCTTGTGGGTCATTTATTTTGTGAAGGACGTTGTAACTGTGACATCGTATACCAGTGTAGCTGTTCGTGCCTTTGACAGAGTGAAAGAGGTGATCATGAATCAGAGTGGCCTTTCGATTTCCACGGAGGAGCAGAATCATGTTCATCAGCAAGAAATTATAATGGAGGAGGGCCAGAATCATGTTTCGTAATTTCAGTTTTCTACCACGTTTGAAGTAAGTACATTATACATACCTGTGAAATAGTTACTGTACGTTTTCGGGACACGAGAAAAAAAAAGTTTGTACTGTATATATTTTCAATTTAATTACAGTTGCATTGCATTGAGTTGTTTTATTACTTATATGCGCTTCGAGGTTATTTTAAAATAGTAACTGTTATTCAATCTTATAATCATCTGATTATTATTTATCGGATTTTTTTAGTTTCACTCAATTCCTATACTTCTATTTTTCTCTACCCAAATAATATAAATTGGGTTTTTTTTAGAGTACTTTTATTGTTTCTTTTACAAACATAATGCTTTTAATGTCCCTTCTCTTTTCTTGTTCCTTGGGGGTCTTTTAATACAGTACCATTCCATGCTAAAACTATTGGGGAAAAACCCTTATTGAATCAAGGTCTAATTTTCATTTATTATTTATTTTCTATATCTATTTTCCCCTTGAAGGTAAATAATGAAAACAAATTTAAAGTCCTCGATTTAAGGCATTGTTACTCCTTAAATTTTGAATTTGACTTTTGAATATTTATGGCTAGAATAAAAAATCATAAAATGCACATAAGATACATATAATAGGGTTGTAGAAATGTCACTTGAACTTATACCTCAATTTCAATTTGTCACCTTAAAGAAAAATTTAAGAGAAATGTCATCTTAATTTTTCAAAATTCATGATTTGTCATCTTAATTTAACACCATCCAATTTTTCATCCATTATTAATGGTATTTTAGTCTTTCCATTTTCAAATAAAAAAAAAGAGACATCTCTCTCCCTTCCTCCCCCACCCCCTCCTTCCTCCCCCACCCCCTCCTCCCCGCCCCCTATTTTTTTTCTCACCCATGACCTGACCACCCCAGCCCCTACCCGCAACCCACCCCTACCCTCACACTCTATTTGATGACTGCCTGCCAAAGTACCTAAGCGATAAACAAAGAGCGCATAGAGTGCTCTCTCTGCCAACAAATCAATAATCCAGACTCTAAATCCTTAATTTAATAAACCATTTATTTTGAATTAAAAAAAAATCAGAAACTGAAACAAGCTTAAAGAGAAAAATTCGCAAAATAAAAAACACAAACTCACAGAATATTATTATCTTGGTAGGCAATAAGATGGTTTTATCTGTCGGAATCAAATAGAGGGAGAGGGTGGGGATGGGGTGGTCAAGTCGTGGGGGAGAAAAAAAAAACAGAGGAGAAGGGAGGGGGTAGTGGCTGGTGGTTGGAGGGGGTGAGGAAGGGAGAGGGAGAGTACAGAGAGACGACAAAAGGGGGATGGAAAAAAAAAATGCAATTTATTTTCTTTCTTCATTTTCTTCTAATTTTTAAAAGATATACAGTTTTTTTATAATGATTTTTTCATTTTTAAAATACCCTTAACAATGGATGAAAAATTGGATGGTGTTAAAGTCATATGAAAAATCATGGATTTTGAAAAATTAAGGTGACATTTCTCTTAAATTTGTCTTTAAAATGACAAATTGAAACTAAGGTATAAATTCATGTGACATTTCTACAAAAATCCCCATATAATATGCCTAACCAAAAGATCAAAAGGAAGAATATATGTATACATTATGAAATCATGCATGCATAGACATATAAAATTGTGTTACCTTGTTAATAGGAATGACATAATTAGTATACCTACATATGTAGAAAACTCAAGAATCATTCCCCTTTGATAGGCAGACTAACTCAACACGTGAACCTATTTGATATATAAGTATGTAGTTACATAAACCTCTGCTACCTAGGTACACAAATGGGCAAAAAGAAGAAGAACCTCCATTGTCGAGGCCTCGGTGTTGAAGGAGAAGAAATTTGAATATAGGTGGTGTAAAGTTTTTTTTCGGTGGAAGGGTGAGAGACTTTGGGGAAAGAAATGGCGTAAATTTGTATTATAAATGGTTATTGTACAATTAATTTCACAATGAATGAGAGAGTTTTTATGGTAAAAAGTAAAAAAAAAAAAATTATAGAGAGAGAGAGAGAGATATATATATATATATATATATTATTGGGGGTAAAATGGGCATTGAGAAAAGTCAACCTACCTAGCTCAAAAAATCTGATAATGTTAATTAATCAATTACTTGGCACATTCAGTTTTAGATTATATAAGCCAATTTGATCCAAATCGCAACATGTCTAGCAGTTATTTGCACTTACAAAATTAGAGGAGAAGAGATGTTTGGAGTTGATCTCATTAGAATCCTCAGGCAAAACTTCCAAGGGCTAGCATAATCACTCCCAAGCTCTTCAGTTCCAAGAATATTATAAGGAACTTCTCCCCCCTACATATTCACACAAGAAAGATAAGAGAGGAAAGAGAAAATGCCTATCATATGATTTTGCTGCGATGCATTTTAGAAACACGAGGCATAGTCTAGGGAAGTAAGGAAGAATAATGAAAATGTGTTTCACAGAGAGAGAGAGAGAGTGAGAATGTAGTCTCTAAATAAGCCAAGTTGTGCGTTGTAATTTCTGCTACATTACTTAGCAGTTCATCTGTTTTCAAGAAAATCAACACTAACAATAAAGATGAACACAAAATTATTATAACCTGAGCACGAAAATAAAAGGGAAGCCGCACCAGGATTTGTGTGGGAGAGCAATATCTTGCGCCACCAAATTAACCTGCATTCATGATGACCAGAAAAGCGCTTAATTATTAGTAACTAAAAATCAGATTTATGGGTGATAATTAAGCTTACAAATAAGATCAACACTACTCAAGCTCTCGGAATGAAGGAATACTTAGGGAAGATGATATGACAAATTAACTTCATGCCCAAATGCTACTTGCGACAAACGCGTAGAGAGGATGGGAGATCAATTATATGTGAATACTAGAAGTGAGGGCGATGCAAGCAATGTAGAAGCTGAAAATACAAAGTTACTAATTAATTAAAAACAGTGTGCAAATGTAACTTGTGCTGGAGATTAAAGAGGAACCGGCCATGCATGCGCTGTTCATTTGATTTGATTATATTTCTGAAATAAGCTTCCCAAGAATATCGGCTACGATTGAATATGTCAGAAGCACTGTTCATCTGATTTATAAAGACCAAGAGCATATACGACAGCTTGAAAGTTCTACAAAACTAGCCAAGTTCTTGACGTCCCAAAATTTGTCTTCATGTGCTCAAATTTGTCTTTATATTAAAAGAAATTTTCAGATTTTGACCACACCAAAAAAAAAAAAAAACCACCAAAAATGTCGTCGTCATTTGCAATGTTATGCAACTAATGAACTGATGACAAGTATGAATTAGAAGCCTCCTTAGATCTAGATTCTGAACAAGTATAATTTTTATTTTTATTTTAAAGAATATTTCAGCCTTGAGCAAAAAAACCAACCCCTCTCATAACAAAAATATACATAAACCCCAAATATATGAAATGAGAGTTGAGAGTAAAACATGATTTGGCTCCTTTGAAGCCAGGAGGGCCAAAGATTAAGGGGGGTGTATTCAATTTAGATTTTATAAGAGTTTAAAGAAGTTTAAAAGTTTAGGTGTATTCAATCACGATTTTATAGAAGTCTATTCAATTCAAACTTTTTAAACTCCATTCAAATGTTTGGATGTATTCAATCACGAATTTAAAAGACTTCATAAAAGTTTAGGTGTATTCAAAAACTCATTGATTTTAAAGGAAATACAAAAAGTGGTAGATTTCGTTTGATAATAGGCTAATTTTAAGCCATGACAAGTCTTTGCTTCCCCCACCCCCCGAGATTTTGATAAATATATTATTTTTATTCTCAAGATACGATTTCACCACTTCTACTACCACCATCTTATCATGACTATCACCATAGACGTCGCCGACGTCACCGCCACTACCACCACCACCACAGTCATCGTTGTCGTCACCACTACACTGCCATCGCTGCCACCCTCAGCACCACCCACCGCCACCCCCACTACCAGCCCCACCATCACCACCACCACCGCTAGCACCATCACCATCACCATCACTGACACCGTCACCACCACCACAACCACTACCAGCATCACCACCATCACTGTCACCGCCACCACCTCCACCACCACCACCACCAAGTGTGCGAGTACATTTTCTTCTGCTTTGCTTTTGGCGTTTTAGGCCCTGTTTGGGATTGCTTTTTTTCTTTTTTTTTTTTGCCAAACCTGCTTCACTTTAAAGTTAAGCAGTTTGGTAAAAATAAAATATCATGATTACTTTAAAAGTAGTGGCCTTTTGACAACATCTTTTAAAAGCATGTTTTTGGTTGCTTTTCAAAGCTGCTTTCAAAAGAAGAAGAGATGAGCCTTTAATGAATTTTTTTTAATTCCCAAAATACCATAATTAATTTTAAAAAATAACACCACCTCCACTTCCAAATCCAACTCCATCACCACATTCACCACCTCCACAGCCACCGCCACCCCCACCACCACCACTATCACAACCACCAACTTCACCTTCATCACCACCACCACCGCTAGCACCATCACCATCACTGACACCGTCACCACCACCACAACCACTACCAGCATCACCACCATCACTGTCACCGCCACCACCTCCACCACCACCACTATCACAACCACCAACTTCACCTTCATCACCACCACCACCGCTAGCACCATCACCATCACTGACACCGTCACCACCACCACAACCACTACCAGCATCACCACCATCACTGTCACCGCCACCACCTCCACCACCACCACTATCACAACCACCAACTTCACCTTCATCACCACCACCACCGCTAGCACCATCACCATCACTGACACCGTCACCACCACCACAACCACTACCAGCATCACCACCATCACTGTCACCGCCACCACCTCCACCACCACCACTATCACAACCACCAACTTCACCTTCATCACCACCACCACCGCTAGCACCATCACCATCACTGACACCGTCACCACCACCACAACCACTACCAGCATCACCACCATCACTGTCACCGCCACCACCTCCACCACCACCACTATCACAACCACCAACTTCACCTTCATCACCACCACCACCGCTAGCACCATCACCATCACTGACACCGTCACCACCACCACAACCACTACCAGCATCACCACCATCACTGTCACCGCCACCACCTCCACCACCACCACTATCACAACCACCAACTTCACCTTCATCACCACCACCACCGCTAGCACCATCACCATCACTGACACCGTCACCACCACCACAACCACTACCAGCATCACCACCATCACTGTCACCGCCACCACCTCCACCACCACCACTATCACAACCACCAACTTCACCTTCATCACCACCACCACCGCTAGCACCATCACCATCACTGACACCGTCACCACCACCACAACCACTACCAGCATCACCACCATCACTGTCACCGCCACCACCTCCACCACCACCACTATCACAACCACCAACTTCACCTTCATCACCACCACCACCTTCACCTCCATCTCTATCACCAACACCTCCACTCCACCACCACCACTACCTCCACATGATTAGCACATAATACTTTTAATATCATGTCTATTTTAGTCATTATTCACAATTACAATAGTTTTATATTAAAATTTACCAAATGGTTTTGACACTGCTTTTTGTACTAATAGCAATTTAAAAATATTGTTTACCAAACATGGAGTTGCTTTATTTTACAGCTAATTATTTTCAAAGCACAGCAGAAGAAACTTTTATTAAAAGTGACAGCAATCCCAAAATGGGCCTTAGTCATATAGCTTCAAATTAATTCATTTGTTCATAATTTGTTGTTGTCTATGTTTATATTGAGGAAATTCCTCTTATTTATAAGATTCCATCTAATTTTCTCGTCTTATATCTATGTACGTAAAATATAACAGCAACAAAAGGGAGGACAACAGTGGTGACAGTTGTTTAGGGGAATTCCACAAATGCATATTCTTTCTCCTCACTATGCTAGGCATGCTCCTCTGAGTGAAGTGTGCAGCTGGGAATTTTCGGTCTTCATTTGTCACAGACTACATTACTCTAGTGACGTTAATTTGCAGTCCTCATGTCGAAGGCTAATAAATTGAAGCCAAATCCTTGTGTACGTGGTCAAAAGACGGCAACAATGTTTCACGGCGCCTACTTCCACACCACAAAATAAAATAACAAAGAAGGATCTAAGGGAAAGGAGGGAGGGCACAAACCCCCAAGGGGGACGACAACTGGAATTTCTTCTTTTAGGGTTTTCTCAGAAAGCTTGACTTATCTCAGTTTTTAGATTAAGAAGAAAAAAAATATATTTTAATTAGAATGAAAAGAAATTCCTAAAACGGGTGCTTAATTAGTACCTTATCCACAAACAATTCTCTACCTATTTACAAACAATTAGTAGGTAAATCAATACTTTAAAAAATAGATACATTATTTTATTATGAGTTATTTATATTAACACCCTTTGAGGTTGTCAATCTTTTCACAAAACTCCTTGATGTTTTAAAAATTACACAAATATTCTTTGAGGTTTTAAATTGTTTTCACAAAACCATTGATTTTTCATCCAAAAATTGATGATTTTATATATATATAAAATTATCCAAATGTCAAAATTAGCCTTTAAGATTAAATTATATATACATTCTTTGAGGTTAATTTTGTTATTTGCATAAGATTTTTTATATATAAATGAAATCATCAATTTTTTCCTAATTTCCTTTCTCCTCTCTCTTGCTTTTTCACAAATGGATCCCACACGCTAGATGTAAAATCAGATGCAAATTCCACCTTTTTTCCTGTCTCCGGCAGCTTTTCTACATTCACATCACAAACCCTTGCACCGCCACCTCTCGTTTATTTTTGTTTTGTTTTATTTTGGGTGACATGCCACCCATACAATCTAGTAGACGTACCCGTAAGCCGTCCTCGTCGCCAACTCGATTTTTAAAAAGGAGATATGAAATGATTCAATGGTGAAGGTTAGGGGCTTATCAAAATGTGGAGGCGGCATGTGAGAATACAAGGCAAACCACATATGCATATATAATGCCACTCAGCACACCCATGTCCTCAAGCCTCAGTCTTCTTCTCTAACTCTTCCCTATCCACGCACCTGTCTCCGTTTCTCTCTCTCTCTCTCTCTCTCTCTCTCTCTCTATATATATATATATATATATACATTTCGTGTTATAGTGCTTTTGTTTTGTACGTAGTTTCCTGTTTATTTGGCCATAAAAGATACATTGTAGCTAACCCTGTTAAAAATTCCATTACTTTTCCTGTTCTACTGCATTCGTTGAAGTGCGTTTTTGTTTTTAACATTATAAGTAAGATTATAACACACTTGAAGCATATGAAAATAAATCACCATTTGATGCATCAACATATAAATTTGCTCTTGTAAGTGTCAAACGTAATTAGAGTTTATTTATTTGTATTTTATATGATAGAAACATTTCAAAACAGGGTACGACTTAGGGAGAAATTTTTTCTCCAGAGTCACTCTCTCTCCTCCATATCTGAGTTGTAGGGAAAGAGATGGAGAGATGCGAGAAGAGAGAGCATGGGGGAAGAGGAAATTGGGTGAGAAGGGAGAGAGAGAGTCAGTGAAAGAAAAAAAAGAAGAAAAAAAAAAGAAACATGTGTCGTTTTATAAGAGGCCACATCTTGTGTTGAGGAGAAATGAGCCTAGTGCCATCCACACCTTTTTTTTTATCCTTTTTCCTTTTGTTCACAGCCACCACAACTCGTAGACCTACCTGTATGTCGTCCTTGAAGAAGTCGTCATTTCGATATTTAAAACGAGCCAAAAGCTATCAGATGATTATATAGCAGCACTTGATTATTATCAAGCTATCAGAGCTGGTGGACACACACACACACACCTCCGTTACAATGGATGTCTCCAGTACTGTCAACCCTCCTCTACTTTTGGAAGAGTAAGCATGCAGCTCCATCTTAATTTCTTCTTTTTCATTAAAGTAAATAATTAATATATCTTGATATCTTGAGGTTGAGGGGATGCATTAAAACATGAACATAAATCTTACCTTGAGTCCTCCTCGACCACTCTCACCCTACCTCCCCAGCGTTGTGAACAGAGCTAGCATCTTAGATGATATGGCGCCCTTTGCAGACATTCTCCACACCAAGGATGCGCCGGCTGAGCGGCTGAGACATTACAGGCTACAAGATGCACATCGTATGTGCTATCACCTTTGATCCATTGGCTGAATGTTAACAGCCCCCAGCCAACCTCTTGGTGCCTGCTTGCAATCCATTAGCTAGCACAAACGGGGTGCAGCTAGTGCCTATGATATGGCTGCTTTGGTGATTTCTCTCGTCCTTTTGAAATATTAGCTAGAAGTCTTTTGAGGGAGGAACCAGGTAACCAGCAACAAACCGGCCGGGCACTCACTTCACAGGCAATCATAGCACATCATCGTCATGGACCATGAGACAGGCCCAGCTACTAGATGGACATCGTATGAGCTATCAGCTTTGATCCATTAGCTAGCACAAACGGGGTGCAGCTCGGGCCTATGATATGGCTGCTTTGGTGATTTCTCTTGTCCTTCTTAGAAGCCTTTGAGGGAGAAACCAGGTAACCAGCAACAAACCGGCCGGACACTCTCTTCACAGGCAATCATAGGACATCATCATCATGGACCATGAGACAGGCCCAGCTACCAGATGGACATCGTATGTGCTATCAGCTTTGATCCATTAGCTAGCACAAACGGGGTGCAGCTCGGGCCTATGATATGGCTGCTTTGGTGATTTCTCTTGTCCTTCTGAAATATTAGCTTAGAAGCCTTTGAGGGAGAAACCATGTAACCAGCAACAAACCGGCCGGACACTCTCTTCACAGGCAATCATAGCACATCATCGTCATGGACCATGAGATAGGCCCAGCTACCAGATGGACATCGTATGTGCTATCACCTTTGATCCATCAGCTGAATGTTAACAGCCTCCAGCCAGCCTTTTGGTGCCTGCTTGCCAAGATTAGCTAGCACAGACGGAGTGCAGCTACTGCTTCTGAGATGGCTGCTTTTGGTGATTTCTCTGGACTTAGGTCTCACCCCATCTCTCTCGGGCCTCGTGAACAAAGCATCTTAGATGATATGGTGGCCCTTTTCAGCAATTCTCCACTTTGGGTACAGAGCACATCATCGTCATCATCCCCGTCGGCCAAGGGTAGGGAAAGCCATAAGATAGTGGCGGTTGGACAGCTGTGCAGAGGTGGGGTTTATTGGGTGGACCACCAATGAACTTGGCGACGTGGAGGAGAACCAACTCTGATCTGACCTAGTTTTCCTCCTCTCATATCCGACTAGCAACCTCCTTCACCTTCATATTTTGACACACACGAATGAATAACTAAAATTAAGCAAACTAATTTTTAAATCTTTAAATAAGTATTTATTGTTTTGTACTCTTTTCATTCTGAGTGGGTGTAGACAGGGATGTTTTTTGTCAAAACACAAAATTATTGTAACGTTATTACTTATATAATGTGTGTGTATACATATATATAGAGTCCAATATGCAACATTAACATATCTTTCTGTTATATATATATATATATATAACAGCACAAGAGAAGAAGAAGAAGAAGAAGAAGAAGAGGGTCAGAATTCTCACGGGGCATTGCACAAATATAATTTCTTTCTGCTGGGAATGCTGGGCTTGCTCCTCCAACTGAAGTCAGGAACTATTGCGTCTCCATTTGTCAGGAACTACGTTACTGTAATCACGTTCACTGTTGATTTATTTGTTTACGTGGCCTCATTGGTGACTGTCAAGATACTAGACCACCAAGCTTCGATTAATGATCCAGACTTGTCTGAATTCATGGACAACGTTAGCCTCCTGTCTGGAGCTCTTGCCTCCGTTTTACTATTGCTGATCCTCGTCCCGGCTCTCGGGTGGCTCAGCCTCCTCTTGTGGGCCATTTATTTTGTGAAGGACGTTGTAACTGTGACATCGTATACCAGTGTAGCTGTTCGTGCCTTTGACGGAGTGAAAGAGCTGATGAATCGGAGTTGCCTTCCGATTTGGACGAAGGAGCAGAATCATGTTCATCAGCAAGAAATTGGATTGGAAGAGGGGCAGAACGGCCCACCTCACTGATCATCATCAGCTGGGTGTACGTGTTGCGCGATTTCAGTTTTCTATCACATTTGAAGTAAGTATCTGTGAAATAGTTACTATCTTCATAACTATAAGTTTTGCGGCCAAAATAAATAAAAGGAAATGTTTTTACTATATACACACATATACATTTCCAATTTAGTTACAGTTTGATTAATTGTCCATTATCTATTTGTGTTTGGACTAACTCCCTAACACAACACAAGACTGAATTATATCACATGACCGTATTCTAGTACCATTATATATATAATAATTTATCTCATATAACCGCCCAAACTTGCTTATATTAATTAAGTTCAAACTCCAAAAAAAAAATGTAGAGTAGGAAAAAGTTGATTAAATGAGATTTTAATCTGTCTAGGTCTTAAAACAGATCCAATAATAAAACACCTATATTTGAATTCGATCCTTGTTGCGATATCTGTTAATGTTGATTATTCAATTATTTGGAAGATTCAATCTTAGATTATATAAGCCAATTTGATCCAAATATGAATCGCAATTCGTGTACATGTCTAGCAGTATTTTTGCACTTACAATTCAAGGAGAAGAGATCTTTTGGAGAGTCCCATTAGACTTCGAAGGGTTTACAAACGTGGTAGTTGCATTATCAATGTAAAATGCTATCACATATTCACATAAGTATGTACTTCACACAAGAAAAAGAAGAGAGAAAAATGTCATGATCTTGCTGCGGAGGCCCCACATGAGTTTGGCTAGCAAAAGAGATGATAGACTTGACAGAATGATGCCTTTCAGAAACACGAGGCATAGTCTAGGAATTAAGTAATTAGGGACAATCGAAATGTGTTTACAGAGAGAGAGAGAGAGAGAGAGAGAGAGAGAGAGAGAGTATCAAGGTATAGTATTTGGGGGCATGGCTCATCTGTTGTCAATAAGAAAATGAAGACTAACAATACAGATCACCACAAAATTAACCTGAGCACTAAAACAAAGGGAAACCCCACCAGGATTTGTGTAGGAGCAATATCTTGCGCCGCCATACTAATAACCTGCAGTCGTCAAAACCAGAATATTAGAATTGAAAAAGATAGCCATGAAGGTCATGATGACCAGAAGACCATTTAATCGGCAACTAACATTCAGATTTAGGGGTGACAAACAAGATCACCACTACTCAAGCTCTCGAAATGAAGGAACAGCCCAAATACTAGTTTGAGACAAACGCGTACAGAGGATGGGAGATCAATTATATGGGAATATTAGAAGTGAGGGCGATAAAAGCAAAGCAGAAGCTGCAAATACAAAGTTACCTAAGTAATTAAATATATTTGTGTGCTGGAAATTAAAGAGAGACCGGCCATGCTTTTATTATATTTCTGAAATATTGCTTCGCAAAGAATGTGGGCTTCGATTGAATATGCCAGCCCAACATTTTAAAGGGATCAAGTAGCAATCGGAATGCATTCATTCAGGTATATATTATATCTGTTTTCTTTGGTCAAAACATTCAGGTATCATCTAAGGCGAGACTATATACCCTTGACTTTTAAGGCTTTTTACTGATCTACCCCTCATTTTTCCTTCCAAAATCACAGATTATTTTGTACTAATTTACCCTTGAACTCTCCTTCAAAAGCACACATGGAGAAGAGATGAGTTCATATCACCACTTCCTCTCTGGGTTCTATGTTTGTTCTTCTCAAGGATCGGAGAGAAGATCGAGTAAGTAAGTTAATACCTCTTTTCTTTCACTTTATGTAACATTATTGAACATTTCTTTTCCTTCTTGCTTCCGCCATCGTACCCTAATTCAATTCCGAAGTCCATGTATTTGGGTTTATAATTAGATATGAACTTTCTTATATTAATTAACACTTAAATATTAATTCCTCTCCTAATCTGTTTCTTTACAGGCAAAGGGCCTTTTACAACCTACGTGGATAAATGTTACTTTAAATATTTCTGAGCTGGAAGGCGATGCACAAAATTAACCCTAAACCTTCCAATATTACTGTCATCAAGAGGTTCCTAATTTTTTTTTTTTTTGTTCGAAGAATATATATGGGCCCTAGTCCAAGCTCTTGGACATTTGAAAAGAAGGGATTAGTAGGCCCAAAAATGTTTTTATTTTTCTGTTGCAAGCCCAAAAATGTTCATCCTCATGTCATCTTGGTGTGTGTGTGTGTGAAACTCCCAACTCCGGTAGTTTAGACTATTGCTTGTATATAAAAAAAATACCTATATAATAGCCAATAGAGTCTAGTTCAGTGGAAAATGACATTGACTTGTAGACTACTGATATCAAGTTCAAATCCCCATAACACATTTGTATTGTGTCTGTAAACCCCCCTATCCTTATAGTTTAGACTATTGCTTATATTCAAAATACCTATGCTAGTGGGGTATAACTCAATTGGTTGAGCTCTTCCATCTCCATACATGTGGTCAGAGATTCGAAACCCCTAGTCACCCAGTGAATATTTGTGTAAACTCCTCTCCCTCAATCATTTGTACTAAACAAAAACCCCTATATAATATGATTATTAATATTTGTACATAAAGTGAAGGAAAATGGCAAACTAAAATGGCTATTATCATCCATAAATGTCATGGATAGCATTGGCCCTTTTCTGAAACTCTTACCTCCATTTTACCATAGTTAGTCAAAAACACTTTAAGAATCACATTGCAGAACAAATACTCACCACCCACCCAATTTCAGTTCTATGAGAATCTTCCTCTTAAAATATTAGAATGGTATACAATACCTCTTGGAATGAAAAAAAACAAAAAAAAATTAGAAAAGTTGGATATACTTTGGTTTGCCAATCATTTGTGCCGCGGTTCACAAACATTAAGAGCTGTATCTCCACCGCGTGCTTTTTTATGGCGGTAATTTCAAAAATTAGTTTGTAGAAGAGAGAGAAAGAGGGGGATCACTTCGACTCTGAGTATCAAAATGCTTGCTTTCTCACCAATCATTTACAATCATGAATGGTATTAAATCTGGGTTCGGATCATTAGGTATCACAACCCAGATTAGATCTCTCTGTAAACTAATTGTTGAAGACCCAGGTTCTCGATCTTCATTTCTTTCAGAAAAGTTCGCTTCTTTCTTGGATAATTGTGCAGACGCTTTTTCACTGAGAAAACTCCATGCTCGCATTTTCGCTCACGGGCTCGGAAACCATATTTTTCTCGGGTCTAAGCTTCTGAATTGCTATGCAAAGTTTGGCCTTTTATCTGAATCTAGATGGGTTTTTAACAGAATTATCAATGGAAATCTCTCTCTTTGGAATTCAATTCTTGTTGGATATTTCAGAAGCGGGCACTTTGAAGAAGTTATTAGGCGGTACATAAATTTGAAGCAATGGAATATTGGGTTGGATAGCGCGGCCATTACATTTAGCTTGAAAAGTTGTATTGAGTTGGGAAATTTGGAATTTGGCCAAGGAATTCATGGGGATGCTTTAAAGTCTGGGTTGAATGCAAACGGATTTGTGGGTTCGTCGCTTATTGGGTTGTATTGTAAATGTGGGCGTATTAACGATGCGTCTAAAGTGTTCGAAGAAATAACTGACAGGGATATTGTTGTCTACACTTCAATAATTACTGGGTATGCTCAGAGTGGTGATCAACGTGCCTATGAGGCCTTTCGGTTTGCCCGCCATATGCAGAGGCGAGGATTGCATCCTAATCGGGTCACTCTGGTGAGCTTACTTCAGGCAGCGTCACAGTTGGAAACACTAAAAGAAGGTTGTTCAGTTCATGGCTATGCTGTTAGAAGAGGAATTGGTAGTTCGGATGAAGTATTTGAAACGAGTCTCTTGGACATGTATAACAAATGTAAAGCCCCTAGAATGGCAGCCTGCATTTTTGGCAAAATGGATAAAAAGACAATTGGTTCTTGGAACACGATGATTGCTGGTTATCTTAAAATGGAGCAACCCTCAGAAGCTTTCCGCCTGTTCTGTCAAGTGATGCAAGATAACTTTGTCCCGGATTTGATAACTTTGTCCAATGGGATTCTGTCCTGTGCTCACGTGAATTATTTGCAGCAGGGAAAGAGTATCCATGGTTACATTATTCGAGTTTGTGTTCAACTTGATCTAGTGGCATCCACCGCCCTGGTCGACTTGTACTCCAAATCAAACAAGTTGATCCAAGCCAGGTATTTATTTGAGAGAATGGAGGAAAAGGATGCTATATCTTATGATGTGATGATGGCAGGCTACCTCCACAATTACTTTGCCAGTGAAGCTATGGACACCTTTCTTGAAATGGTTGGAGAAGGTATTAAACCAAACCTAGGTTCCATGTTGAGTTTACTTTCTGCAACTTCTGAGCTGAAAGATATAAGAAAAGGCAAGTGCATCCACGGACATGTATTAAGACTTGGGTTTGACTCGAATGCTGAAATTACCAATCAAATCATCTACATGTATGCAAAATGTGGTTGTATAGGCAATGCGAGGCAAATCTTTAGTAAGTTCAGATATAGGGACTTGGTCTCGTGGACTTCAATGATGATGAGCTATGTTTATCATGGTCATGCTGATGAAGCCATTGTATTGTTCCGCTTGATGCAAAGAGAGCAAGCAGAGCATGATTCAGTTACTTTTATAACTTTGCTTCAGGCAATTTGTCAGCTTGGATGTCTGAGTTTAGCAAAGGAAGTTCACGGCCACTTATATCGAGCTAACGTGAACAATGATATATCTATCACCAATTCTTTGATTACTAATTATTCCAAGTGTGGGAAATTAAATATGGCTGCCAATCTTTTTGAGCATGCAGTCGAACGGTGTCTGACATCATGGAACACGATGATACTTGCATATGGGATCCATGGGAAATGTAGGGAGGCCCTAATGCTATTTGAACAGATGAAGAATGTGAAGATTGTGCCTGATGAGGTAACCTTTACATCAATTCTCACTGCTTGTAGCCATTCCGGCATGGTAAACGAGGGCCTGGAAGTTTTCAAATCCATGATAGAAGAATATTCCATAGTTCCATGCGAAGAGCATTATGGCTGCATGGTAGATTTATTAAGCCGAGCAGGATTGCTTGAAGAAGCATATAATCTGGTTAAATCCCTGCCATCAGGGATTACTGCTTCTACAGTAAGAACTTTGCTTGCTGCTTGTAAAGTACATGGAAATACGGAGATGGGTGAGATTTTAGGAAGGCGCCTCTTGGATTTAGACCCGGAGAACTCAAGTGTTTTTGCCATGGTGTCAAATTTATATGCAGAAGGTGGAAAATGGGGTGAAGTAGTCAGAGTAAGAGACGCAGCAAAACAGAGAGGTTTAAAAAGAAATCCAGGATATAGTCTAATAGAGGTGCATATATAAACAGGGGTTCGTTATGTGAATTTCTCCTCTCGTCCAATTCAATTTTGATTCCTAAATTTGAATAACCGACCCTCACTTATTGGTGGTGACTTGCAAACAAAAGAATATGTTTCTTGTACGTAATAGAAAATGTTTATCTTTTCATAATTAAATAAATCTCTTGGTAGCTAATTTAGCTGAGAAAATTAGGTACAAAGGTTCTCTTTTCTTTTTGTTATTTTGCCTAATGGAATGAAAAAGGTTTGGGTTTGTCTTAGAAGCTTCTCTCATCATCTACAAGATGACATATTTTGCTCCTGCCAGTCACCAAAAATGGCACACATAACTACAGCAAGCTGACACGAGTTTCATCAGCTTATAAAAACCCACTTTCAAATTTCAACTCTCAGCTCCAAACCTCCTGCTCATTCAATCATGCCAGAACTTCAACCCAACACCCCCGACCCTCCCTACGATCTGATAATCCTTGGAGCCTCAGGCTTCACAGGTAAGTATGTTGTCAAAGAAGCTCTGAAATTCCTCAACACACCCTCCTCCCCTCTCAAGTCTCTGGCTTTAGCTGGTCGCAGCCCCACAAAACTAACCCAAACCCTCAAATGGGCAGCTCACCCAAACCCGCCACCGCCCATTCCCATCATCACCGCCGACACCACCGACCCACCATCGCTCCACCGCCTCTGCACTCAAACCAAACTTATCCTCAACTGCGTGGGGCCCTTTCGCCTCTACGGCGAGCCAGTGGTGGCCGCTTGCGCCAAAACTGGCTGCGATTACTTGGATATATGTGGAGAGCCTGAGTTCATGGAGAGGATGGAGGCTAAGTACCATGACCGGGCCGTGGAGGCCGGTTCTTTGGTGATTTCGGCATGTGGGTTCGACTCGGTTCCGGCTGAGTTTGGGTTGATGTTCAATTTGAGGCAGTGGGTCGATCCGGCTCTGCCGAACCGGGTCGAGGCTTATGTGAGCTTGGAGTCGGAGAAGAGGATTGTTGGGAATTTCGGGACGTTTGAATCGGCGGTGTTGGGTGTGGCTAATGCCGACAAGTTGCAGGAGCTCAGGCGGTCCAGACCAAGAAAACCAAGGCCTGCGGTAAGGAAGTCAAATAAAACTCAGATTTTTAGTTTTTTGTTCGCATTGTGATTCTATGAATTTTCTGGGAGGTGCAAATTTGATATGGCCTAATTGGTATGATTTTAATAATCTTGATTACGTTAAATTGATTTTCTTTAAATTTATTTATACAATTTGCTGCTTTGTCTATTGCTGGAATGATGTAGGGAGAGAACAGAGATAAAATGTTAAACCTTTCTACAACTGTTGTCTCAATTCGGATCCTGTTATAGTTAGAAGCCAATATAAATTTGAAGTTGTGCTTTGTATTGTATGTTGCTTTCAATTTTTTAGTTTGCTCATTAAGCAAAAATTACAATGGATCCTAGATGCATTTTCAGTTCTTACTCAACTATTTTGGAACCATTGATGGTCTGCGTATTGATCTTGTAGTTCATGTATAGGGGTTCATTGTTCATGCAAAGTTATTTATTTATTTGCTTTTCTGGGTTTGTTGTGTTACTCCAAATGTTTGCAGCTAATAGACATCAACAAATGCAAGATCTTAAGTTTGAGTAATTTATTTATGCTCCTTTTTAGGTTGATGCATGTGTACATTACTTAGGCATGGCAGCCTAATAGGTTAATCTTTATTTACTTTAATGGTTGCAGATTCCTGGACCCCCTCCTCCTAAAGGACCAACTATAGAACAACAGAAAGATATTGGCCTTTGGGCTGTGAAGCTACCTTCAGCAGATGCTATTGTTGTACGTAGAACACTTGGAGTTCTGACTGAAAACCGTTGTGGTCTTCCTGGGAGCAATGAGAGTGCAGAACACATTGAAAAAAGAGAAGCCTTCTGGTCAACAGTGAAGCCAGTTCATTTTGGGGTGAAGATAGGCTCTAAGTCTCTGTTGGGCATTTTGCGTATCATGACCGTTGGAATCTTTATTGGGCTCTTGGGAAGATTTTCCTTTGGGAGATGGCTTCTCTTAAAGTTTCCCTCATTCTTCAGTGTTGGATGGTTTAGGAAGAAGGGTCCATCTGAGGATGAGGTGAGAAGTGCTTCATTTAAGATGTGGTTTGTTGGAAAAGGTTTCAGTGACAGCAGCCTTGTTTCACAGGGAGACAGAAAACCTGATATGGAAATAATAACAAGAGTGATGGGTCCTGAGATTGGCTATTTGACCACGCCAATAATTCTATTGCAGTGTGCTCTTATTCTTCTGCACCAACGTAACAACCTTCCAAGGGGAGGAATTTTCCCACCTGGGATTGTATTTGGCCCAACTGATCTCCAGGAAAGGCTCCAAGAGAATGGAATTTCTTTTGATGTCATTTCAAAGAAAGCTATTTCTGGTTAACTGCTACATCACTCTGAGAAAATAAATCTTTAGTTGGCAGTACCCATGGAACAAGAAGACATAATAAACGCAGAAGTTATTTTTGTTCTATTATTATAGTTTGATGTAACCTAACAGTGGTTTCAAATATTATGAGATTGTGGTTTGACCTATATATGATTTGTCTCAACTGAATACATCTTTGTTTCTAATCTGATCTCAGTGCTGTTTTCATCTAGGAATTTCCCAACGCAGATGGGTTCGGAAGATGAAGGTTTTAACTATCATACTACCTGAACCCTCTTCCACATCTCGATGAGAGCATAAAGTCTCTTTGTAGAACTACCACCATCTCCTACGGCCATTCTGGCCTCTTCTCTAATGTGGTCAGTTTGCAATTTCAGCAGCTTGTTTCCCATTATCTCTCTAACCCTCTCTGCAATGTCCTGTGCTTTCACCAACATCTCCCCCTCACCCCAACCCCAACTCTTATCCCACGTTCCCAGTCCAATTCTCTCCACCAAATCTGCATTGATTTTCTGGTCCCCATGTTGTGGCCATGCTAATATTCGCACACCGTTCCAGAGAGCCTCAGTCAAGGAGTTCCAGCCACAGTGGCTTAAAAACCCACCAATTGCTGGATGGCTCAATATCTCCTCTTGGTTGAGCCAGTTCTTCACTGCCAATCCATTTTTCTTAACCCTTTCCAGTAATCCCTGTCCAAGCACCTCAATCAGCTTCTCGTTGTCTTCCACATCAACTTTCTTATCCTTAACAGCCCACAGAAACCTACAACCACTCCTCACCAAGCCATCACCCAACTCTCTAATTTGGTCCCTTGACATGGCAGTCCTACTTCCAAAGCTGACATAGAGCACTGACCCTGTTGGTTGATCATCAAGCCATGCCAGTTGTTGACTTTCCTCAAAGGTACATGGTGCAAGTGGCCCAATGGCAATCACTGATGGTAGCTTTTTCAATACTTTGCCCTCATTTAGTGCTGCCAGAGTCTGACGCTCTATACTTTCATATGTGTTTACCAAAATTCCACTTGATTCTGTCATCTTCTTACCATTCTCTATGAAAAAGGTCTTCAGAAGATTATTACCGCCCTGTAGAAGTGGTGGAGGAATCCATGCTTTTGGTATTTGTTCTAAACCTGAAACTTTTGTGTGGTCTTCTATCTCATGATTTGGACCAAGCATAGTGTGGAAGGATGCATAAAATGTCAACATTTTGGCAGATGATGTGAAGAAAATGTAGTTAGGAAGTCCAAGAGAATCAGTCAAAGGGATAACTGTGGAGGCGAAGCTCATGTCTGTGATTATAGCAGACAGAGGTGGACAGAGCGAAGATAGAAGAGGGGGGAGTAGGTGAGAAGAACGGCGAATTAATTCGAAATGGTAGTAAAAAGGGTCTTCTGAATTGGCAGAGGGCTGATCAAGTGGAAGGAGATGAAGATGCTTTTGAGTAATTTGTGGAAAGGTAGTGAATAAGTGAGACAAGCTCTGTGATTCTGCAAGTGAGACGGTTGGACTTGGAGTGATGAAGGTGACATGGACATTGTGTGCCGTGAGTGAAGCAGCAAGTCGAAGGAAGGGCGTGAGATGGCCCATGCCGGCGCTTGGAAGGAGAGCTACATGAGCGACTTGTAGATCACCGGAATCCGACATTTTAATGGAAAAGAATGGTTTGGTGAGAGAACTTTGATGAGTTTTGGAGTAGCTACAATGGAAGCAGTGGAGGGCATACTTATATTGATGAGCTAAGGAGGCATGTGTATGAGTGTGGACATTACGACAACGAAAATATGCTTACATGACCAGCAGGTGCACTGAATGTGTGTTGCTTATGTGGTCAAATGGCTCACGTCTGTGACCAGCAAAAGTAGTCAAATAGGCCAAATCCAGCAGCAAAAAGGACATACAACTTATCTTCAAGGCCAAGAAAGTTTGAACTTTTCCAACTAACAGTGCGTTGACATGTCCAAATCAAAATTGCTTATCAATTTTATTTTTTGGTGAGTGAATAATGTATGACCAAAAAGAGGCAAAAGCCTAATACAAACAACCACGAGGAGACTCATGGGAACAAAGAAACAACCAACTGAGCAAAAAACTCAAAGGAATGAACAACCCAACCAAGGGGCAACACCTACCTATCAACAGCAATAGGTATGTTCCAGTTGTGAGCAACAGTCAAGTTAGCTTGCACTGGTTTATAGGAGAGAGAACACATCTTGCATTGGGTAGTAGCAATGATATTTTTGAGGACCAAAGAAGGGGAAGATCTAGTATCCTTGAAAATCCTGTTATTACGCTCTATCCATATACTATACACTGTGACTGCCAAGGAGAGCAGCCCAGTCAATAAATGATGGCCAAGGAGGGTTTAACCACGGAACCCCACAGTGACGAAGAACCAGCCTCCAAATCCCTTCACAAAATTGGCACTCAAAAAACAAGTGGTCATCAGATTCCACATACATCCCACAAAGAACACACATCGGGTTGGTTTGAGGAGCAAACTCGCTGACCCGATCCAAAGTCGACAACTTTCTCCGAATAGCCAGCCATATATGCCAAACCAGCGTAGCCCAAGGAACATTTGGGCTTGGGCTAGGGGTCCAAAAAATATCCCAAGCAGAGGCAGAAGAGAAACGTCCCGAGGGGTTAGGCAGCCACCAAATAGAGTACTTACGAGAAGTACATGGATGAACACATAGAGTTTTCTTTGAAATTAAGGAAAAAAAATTTCCATTGCAATAACAAAGAGGTAGGGGGAAATGAGGTCTCCTTGCCTAAGCCCTCTCTTACTAGCAAAAAATCTAGCAAGCTCGCCATTGACAGCCACAAAGAAGTTAGGACTAGTAACACAACTCATAAGCCACCCAATAAATTGCTCTGGAAGGTTAAAAGCCTCAAGAGCATGTAAAAGAAAATTCCAATCCAAAGAGTCATACGCCTTGAGGATATCAACCTTATTAGCACGCCCAGGGGGCCCATGAGCACGGTGGTAGTTCTTGAATAATTCCTGCACAAGAAGAATATTACCACCAATGTGACGCCCAGCCACAAAAGCCGATTGGGATAGGCCAATAATGGCAGGGAGAACCGATTTAATACGGCTTGCTTGCTAGTAACTTAGAAATTATTTTATAAATGGTGTTGCAACAAGAGATTGGCCGGTAATCACCCATAGAGCTTGGCGAAGGCACTGTAGGCACCAAGGTGATAATACTAATAGTAGTATTAAGCTCCCCAAGCAATCGGTTAGTGGCAAAGAATTCTTGGCGAAGGCACTTTATGCACCAAGGTGAAAATTGCTTATCCCGTACTCAAGGTCAGTAGAGCGGGAAGAAATTAACCAAGCAAAGGATACTGAAAATCTTTTAAGTTTTTGCGAATTCTTTTAGCTACAAATTGAGATGCTGCTTCAGAGGCTTGAGGGCTCTGAGGCTAAAAACTACACACCCAAATCTGAGATATTGCCAATTTGAGATTGGAAAATGACATGATACTTAAAATTAAATACACAAATCCAAGGACTTCTCATCAGTTCTTCTTCTGCTCAAGATATTCCAGGACTTCAGTGAGCACCTTCTCAGATTTCCCACCAATACCAATAGCCTTCCCAGCATTTTCCCCTACCTTCCTCGCCAAACCCCTCAGCTTCTCATCTTCCATTAGCTCCACAATCTTTTTCCCTATCTCCTCACCACTCACCAACCCTTCAAGACCCCAACCCCATTTCCTCTCCCATATTCCCAGCCCTGCCTTCTCCACAACCTCTGCATTCACACTTTGATCCCCGTGTTGTGGCCATGCCAGCATCGGTATGCCCTTCCGGGCTGCTTCCATGACCGAATTCCACCCGCAGTGATTGAGAAATCCGCCAATGGCACGGTGTTCAAGAATGTCCTGCTGGCTCACCCACCCCTTCACTATTCTTCCCTTGTTCTTAGTTCTGTCAAAAAATGACTCCTCCAGAAGATCTTTCAGCTCTTCTTTATCATCTTTATCAACTTTGCTTGTTTTAAGTACCCACAAAAATCTATATCCGCTTCTCTCCAACCCTTTTGACAGCTCTGTTATCTGAGCACTGGACATGGCTGTTCTGCTTCCAAAGCTCACATAAACTACAGACTCTGCTGGTTGGCTGTCTAGCCATGGCAGATAGGACTGGTCCAGCTCTTTCTTGGGCTCAAAAGTTTCTAATGGTCCAATGGGGAGGATTGGTGGGAGATTGTCTAAAACTCTGCCGCTGTTGATAGCAGCTAGAGTTTCCGGTTCAAAATCATCGAAAATGTTCATTAGAATCCCTTTGGCCTTAGAGAGAGCTTGAGCATTTGCCGCAGTTAGTGATGTGAAAAGATGATTTGGGTTCTTAAATGGAGGAGGAATGCTTGGTAGGGGCAATGGGGTGATGCCTGGGATGCTGACTTCACTGAGGCTGCTGCTAAAACTCAAAGGGTCGGATAGAAGGACTGGAAGGTAGGCTAGGAGACAGAAAAACTTACAAGAGGTGGTGGAGATGATGTAATTGGGGATGCCAAGATCAGCAGCAACAGGAGCAATACTGGGAGCCACTGCAAAGTCAGAAAAGATGGCTGAGAGAGGTGGAGATGCAGAAGCAAGTGAAGGGTAAAGAAGATGGACAGAGCGGTTGGTGGCTTCAAATTGGAGGAAGAAAGGGTCATCAGTGGTGGGCTTGGAGGGAAGGACTTGGAACTCAATGTGCTTGACCTGTGGATGCTGAGATAAAAAGAAGGAAATGTGAGAGGACTCTGCAGCAGAAACAGAAGGGGAGGCAGTGATCAAGGTGACCGTACAGCTTCTGGAGGAGAGCATGGAAGCAAGGCGGAGGAAGGGGGTCAAATGACCCATCCCAGCACTTGGCAACAGAGCTATGTGAGGAGGAGAAGCTGTGATTTTTGACATGGAGATGAAAAGTGTAAAGATGTCAATGCACTAGCTAATGCTGCTCCTCTTAAATTCACCAAATAGAGGCCTTTGGGTTCTTTAAATGATGCTGATGGTTCTATTTTATTTTTATTTTTATAGCAACCAGTCTGACAAATGGGTTAGTTGAACAGTTGATCACAAGTTTCACCAAATTTTCTGAAGCAAATAATTGGAGAAAGGAGCAAATAATTGGAGAAAGACATCATGATGGGTTGGTAGCCTCTGAAGAACAGCATCTCACCAGAATCTAATCTAATGGTTTAGAAACCTTTGCTTCATCTGGATTGTAGCTTACTATGATTGGTCAACGTTAATCTGTAATGATTACAATTAGTTTGTGCTTGATCAGCTCTCAGTTGTTGATTAATAAGAAAAATCATTTGTCCCAATAGTTATCTTCTCTTCAATGTTTGAATGTTATTAGGTTTTAGTACCTTTCTTTAAAATAGCCCAATGGGCCCAAATCATCGTTTCTTTTTTTTTTTTTATGATACTAAGTACGGAACGACGTCGTAAGATATGAACGCTATCCCAAATGAAAATCCCCTTTGGTCCTCTGCACAGCTATAGTGAGCAGCTGGACCGCGGCTTAGCGCCAAAATCACTGCAAAATGAGTGCCTGCAAAACCCTAGTCCGTACATCTCTCTCTTCAATCAGTTCCAGTCTCCGAGCAAGTGGACCACCCATCCCTCTGCTCCACTCACCCTCCCTCCGCTTCTCTCCTCTACTATCACCCAATCAAGGTACCCTCTCTCTCTCTCCCTCTGTGTTTCTCTCACGACACTCATACACAAATGTCTAATTCAATTTTGTGATTTCAATTTGATTACAGGGCTCAGACTTGCTTCGCACAATGTTCCTTCACGGCCGTACGCTTCAATTTCAACAGAAGCGGCAGATTTCACAGACGAAGCCCAACCCACAGATTCAACCCTAGAACCGCCGGAGAACCCGACGCAAGACACCGTGGAGCAACTGCTCAAGCAGAAAAATGACGTCGCACGCCTGATGAAAATGGAGCGCAACCCTGAGTCCGCACACCAGCGCGGCGGTCGGTGGTTCCCATACCTTGATAAGTTCAGCTGCGAGGAAGATGCTTATCTCAACAGCGGTGAGGTTCTGGAAGCTTTGGATCCGTACATATTGGATGTGAGGAAGGAGAGGTTCAGGAGGGTGGTGAAGAACCGGAGCTACTCGGTGTGTTTGGTGGTCGAAGGGTTGGGCGATTTCGGCAACGTCTCGGCCGCGTTCCGGTCCGCCGATGCGCTCGGGTTTCAGTCGGTTCATGTGCTCTCGTGCGACAGCTCCAAAAGGTGCAACGGCATTTGAGGTGAAAAGGGTCTGGTTTTACTTCAACAAATTTATAAAATTAAAAAGGAGATTTGTTTTATTTCGATTAGTATGTTTAATTGAAGCTCTTCTGTAATGAGTTTCATTTCTTAACTGTACTTTTTTTGTAATAGAAAAAGCTTGATCTTGTTTCAGGTATAGAGACAATCGCCATGTCAGTATGGGAGCAGAGAAATGGTTGGACATTGAACTTTGGGACTCTACTCCTGAGTGCTTTGAAGTTCTGAAATCGCGCGGTTATCGAATTGCCACAACACATGTGGGCATGGATGCGGTAATTATCATACTTTCTTCTTCTTTAGAATATGTTTGCATGAAAAGGATGTTCAAAGAGTAATATTACTTCCAGGAATGCACCATAATCTAAAAAGATTTGAATTTTTTTATATTTTCTGATTACAAGTGGTAGATTGATTTTTGGGTTCTCTTCTGCATCCTGAAAGTTCAAGCTTGTATCTGATTGACCCTTGCATTTTATTTTTGAAGGTGTCTGTTTACGACATGGATTGGTCATGCCCAACAGCAATAGTAGTCGGAAATGAAAATAGGTATTTATACCTTCTACTATTTACACATCCCTAAACTTTAGGGTTTAGGGATGCTGATATACTTGTTTCCATCTGATCAATATCAAATATACATTAGTTCCTTTTTCACCAATGGATGAATTTAGAAATTCAACCAAGAAAAAGTTAATAACACTAAGAAAATTATGCCTTCGATACAATGCTCTTTCAAAAAGAAATTTAGTTTGGAGTCCTGTTCATTGTGATACACACTTGTATATACTCTTGTGGAATGTGAGATCCGTTAGTACATTCTTTTTGTGCTGGCCTATTATGTTGAGAATGCTAATCATATATTCTGCTCTTGCTTTGCCTCTAGTTAATGCATTGCTATATGTTCTTGGATATTAATTATAGTAGTTTTCTTTTTAATTTGAATTTTCTGAATACAGGGGAATAAGTGATGAGGCCCTGGATTTGTCAGATTTGCATTGCAGTATTCCGATGAAAGGCATGGTGGACTCTTTCAATGTTTCAGTTGCTGCAGGCATTCTCATGCACCATGCTGTTTGTGATAGAACTTCTCGCCTGGTAATCACACTATTGCTTAGAAAATTATCGTTACTGTTATTTTATGCTGGTCTTCATTGCTGTATGTTTTTTAATAGAAAAAGGCACTTTTCAAGTGATATCTAATGAGATTAAATTACCAGGCAATCGTAGATCAAATATTCTATGCTGGCTTTTGATAGGTTTTGAAATTCAGTTCTCAACTGAATGTGCAATTGAGCATGCCTGAGTTTTTGTATTGCGTATATGAAGCCAAATTCAGTTTTGGATCTTAAATTTTTCCTTCTTTTTCTACAACAAACCTCTGTTGGTTCTACCGGAAGTTGCTGGAGCATTACAGCTGTTGCATGTTCACTTAAATTTCAATCAGCATATGCTAATAACTAGCGTGCACGAATGTACAGGGTTGCCATGGTGATCTGACATTTGAAGAGAGCCAAATTCTGCTTGCTGAATTCTCTCTGCGGCATAGCAAGAGTTCAATGAGCATTGCGCACGAGTATGCAAAGCGGAAGTCAGCTCTCCTCACACCAAGAATTTGACTCTTTTCCGATTTCCGATTTCTGATTGGATGTTAGACAAATGCGATCTCCAAATTCATCGTAAGAAAGCAATCACATAAAGGAGCAGAGCATATCAAGAATCCTCTTTATGCTAACCAACAGGACAAATCTGCCCTTTACATTAGAAAGTGACACTTGGTGCGACATCACATTGATTGTGGAGGGAGGCAACATGGGAGCTTACCTTAGTGACCAAGCGTAGCAGCAGTGTGGAGAACCATGTCTTTTTGGATCAAGTATTGTCTTTTGGCTGTGTAATTGTCTGGTAAAAACATATATTTTCTATTAATTTGATGATTTTTACTTTTTAATGATAGGACACGAAAATTTGATTAAGTAGACCATGATTAAACTAATATTTTTGTCCTATTAATTTAAGGTTAGATCATGATGCAATTTGCACCATCTAATAATAAAATGTCCCTGACCCTAATAAAATTTATCAAACCTTTCAATAATTAGATTGTCCTAATTAAAGTTTCAATAAAACCATTACAGAACTATAATTCTGGCATCAGTCTTTACTTCCTTTAGTTTCTCTTGTACAAGTGCCCTGTCTTTTTCTTCCCAAGATGAGTTTGATGCATATAGACCGCGTATGCCCAAGACCTTGCGCCACACTCCAGCACCCAGATATATTTCTCCAAACGGATCGATTTCCATGATCTCGAGCTTTGTTGTGTTCTTCAAGATAGAAATGGCAAACTCTATCTCGTACGGCGTACTTCGAAATGCCTGCAACTTAACTTTTCTCAGATGATTATGTTTCAGCCCCGAAAATTTTCGTATCTCCTGTTCATCCTCACAGAAACTATCACCGAAACAAGCACCCCATACATGCAATACCTGCCATTTAATTTGGTTGGATGAGATATACAAATAACAAGAAGCAACAGAATCAGAGGACACACACAACTGATTTTGCATAGCAAGTAAAAACTTTTGAATTACTAACCGATACTACAAGTTGTTCCAGAAAAGGTGTAGCCTTGAGAAGATTCAGAACCCCCGCGAGGTCAGCTTTCGGCGAAAACAACAGATCCACCTCCAGTTTCTTGAGGTCTCTGAACGTTGGTAAGCTTCGGGGCAATTCCTGCACATAAACATCAACCGTCTAAAGGTTAGTTTCGCAAAATAATATCAACTGACATGCTTTTGAAAGCTAGAAATAAATCTTCACTCACATCATGACGCAGCATCTCCAGTTGCAGATGAAGAGTCTCAAGCCAAGAAAACGATGCAAATTGGGTTAGTCGAGCACATAAGTTAAAGTAAAGAATCGAACCAAAAGAAATTTTTGCTGGATATGGAGGTTTGATGGAAAGATTCATGTGTAAACTTCCACTCAAGATCTCCAAGGAAGCAAGCTTTACTAGAGAAATATCAACTCTTTGCATATCAAAACAATGGAACACTTTCAAATCATTGAGACGAAGTGATGGACCTTTAACCATCAACTCCGAGGCACCCCAGCAATAATCCAAGGTCAAGCTTTCAAGGAGCAAACAGTCAGATAAGAGACGTGCCAGAGAAATGTTGTCTACGATAACTTCGTACAGATAAAGAGTTGTTAGATGACTGAATCTGTCAAAACTGGGTGGAAGTCTTAGAACACATCCGGTCAGTGACAAATTTTTTAGAGTTGATGGCCTTAGCAGGGGCCGTTTGGTTCGTGGGAAAGGAGGCATAGGAATGGGAATTCAATTGCTTTCCCATGTTTGGTAAGTCCGGGAATGGGAAACGGATTCCTGGCACATGGGAAAGTAGGGGGGAAAGTGATGCCCCCCTCTTAACTTGGGTTTTGCTTTCCCTCCTCATGGGAAAGTTTGGGAAAATGTGCCAACATTCAATGCACAATTTTCATGACTATTTTGTCCCTATGAACAATTTATAATTACAACGTATCATTAAATGCATTTTTTTTTTATTTGATTTAATATGGGTATAATTGGAAAATTATACAAATTTTGTTTTCCATTCCTACTCAAAACAAACATGGGAAAGGAAACAAAGTGAAATCTCCCGATTACTTTCCCAACATTACCAAACGTGGGAAAGGAATCTTTCATTCCCATTCCTTGGGAAATGACATGGGAATTGATTTCCCCTCAAATCCATTCCGTGAACCAAACGGGGCCAAGGGAAATCATAATAATTTCCTTTTTCTGCTTCCGAGTAACGACTGAAATGAAGGTAAAGCACTTCAGCTCCCTTTGTGATTGCAAAGCGAATCCATTCGTCAAGAATGGCGGTAGATTTTCTGTTGAAGTAGAATTTCACTTTGAAAGAGTCTACCTTATTGCCATGGTGGAGCTGCAAAACTTTGTTCACACATCTTATAAAGTCTTGTTTCCGATGTTTATCAGCAATCAGGTCGTCGTCATCACAGTAAGCATCGTCATCAATGCTGATTCCGAAAACGTTTGGAATGTCGAATTCAAGATTGAGCCTTGTTAGTATTGGATGCAACACAAGACGCCTCCACCGAGGTGATACCATGCTAGTGGCATCCACTACATCTTTCAAGGTTAACAATGAAAATATGGATGACAAGATGCAATCTGGCTACTCATTAATCAAATCCTTGCTCTCGCCCTCCTCACCCAGAAAACAAAACAACAACCCACTAAATAAGTTCATCATGCACTTGAAGAAGAAGAAGAAATATATATTGAACCCGAAAAATAAAAAACAAAACCAACTCTAGAGTTTCCATTATATGTAGGCAGGGCAAGTGCCGTCTCTTAAACGTTAAGAAAAAATTGATAAGAGTTGATGAAACACTTACAGTGGCTAAAGTTTCACTTTCATCCATTGGCCTTCGCGTGTAAAGTTGAACAGCAGTGAAGATGAATGTTGACTGCCTTTCCTACTGTTTTTCTTTTCACTGTTTGGAGTATTATTTTTGTTATAGATTAATTCTTTCTGCTCATATAAATGATATGAGCTTGACAATGGACATGAATAAAATTGTCACACCAACTATGTGATCGTGGCAACGTAATAAGACAATCAAACGATTAACCTAAGAGAACCTAGTATGGAATTCACCAAATATAAGAAAACTTCTTGATTAATGAATTCATAAAGATAATGTAATGCCCTAGCTACAGACTAAAAATAGTGTAAAGACTCCTAGAAACCCTAAGAAGCAAAAGGGAATTAAAAAGGGAAATTAACAAAAGTTTCCCAAAAGTAGCAGAATATTAAAAGGTCCCAAAAGAAAAAGAAAACAGAAAGCACAGTGAAAATCTAGACACCAAGGGAAAAAAGGAAGAAGCTAGGTTAAATAGTAGTAGTTGGGTATATATATAATATAATAAAGAAAGAAATCCTAGTGAATCCATACATGGAATGGTGGTTGACTGCACAAACTATGGACAGTCTTCAAAATATCATGACGAAACCCTAGTTATGTTGTTTATGTTGGTTGGCAATATAAATAACCATCCAACGGTACAAAATGCTTTCTGGCTGTGGTATTTCATTAATACAGAGGTTTTGTTTCGATTTTACCATGCTTTGATATCTCTTGTACTTTAAAAATAGAAAAAAAAAGAATTGTATTAGGTTTAAGGATCTTCTATAATGAGGGGCTTATAGTGCGGGGGTGCTTTGAGGGGTTCAATCTGGACCGTCAACTTGAGTGAAGTTCTTTGAAGGGGTAATTTGAGCAGGTTCATGCTTTTGGTTGTTTCAATTTTTGACTCGAAATTTTGGAATTAGGTTTGCTCAGAGCCTCATCAAACCCATGCAAAGTTTGGTTCAATTATTTTGGATCTGTTTCTGGCCCAATGCTACTAACTAGCAATTTATAGGGCCAAATATATAGACAAATTAGGGCTTTATGGCAGTGGAAGATGTTTGCTTTTCTTGCCCCTCTGTCAAGTTCAAAATGGTTGACCATACAATGACCAAAGTCTCGGTAAATGTCACCCCATTTTCTCGGTAACAGGTTATATTATATAAAAGTTCGAAACAAATTTTAGTGCACATCTATTGACACAAAACAATGCCATGCAATTGCAAATTTTTCTATGGTATTTGAGCAGTGTGGGGCATATATGTTGTTTAGATATGAGACTTTTTGCTGCCATGATGATGAGCTTTGCCCATTCATTTGAGTGAAATTCTTTCCTCTCTTCTGTGTTTTTGTAAAACACTTAAAAAAGAAAATGAAGAAATGGTGACGTGCAGCAGCCTTTTTTTGACTATGCAGCTCACAATTGCTTGTTCCTGCGTGGCTGTGTTCATCACAACCAACCAAGCAGTTTACAAAGTATCGTATGGGCCTGCCATCTCTCCTCGCCAACCTTGCCATGTTTCGTTGTTTGGGTAGGAGAGTACTACTAATGAGTTGAGTTTTGCCCATCCATTTGCGCCGCAATCCACCAACCTGTTCAAAACATAGCACAATTGGTTGGTTATGCAAGGCAGCAGTGGCAAACAAAGTGGAAAAAGAAGTAGCAAAACAATTTAGCACCAAAATGGTAAAAGAAAACCACCACACAATTTAGTTTTGGGAGAGTACTTAAAGAACAGCAGTCAAATCATGCACAATATTAAATTAATACTCACATCAGTTTGCAAGTTTTAAGATATGACGCAAGTGAAGTGATGATATTGGAAACGGGGAAGCGGTTTATGGCCAAAAAAAGAAGAAGAAGGAACAAGGAGGCACCAATAAAGCCCAAGTAGTTACGGGACAAAAGTTAAAAGCTAAGGAAGATGTAGAGGGATCTCAGACATCTGACCAGAAAACAAAAACAAAAACAAAAAATTCTAAGAATACCAGATTTTAACAAAGTATTTTGGATCAACTTCCCCACACAGCAGACTAGAAAGAAACCATGAGATCCGCCTGCCTATCACTACAACAAAGTGGCTTAGCATGCAGTTTGAAAACGCAAACTAAACTTTACCCAAAAGAAAAAGAAAACAGAAAACACTGAGAAAAATAAACAAGGAACAAAGCTTGAAACCTTAATTAAAGAGAAAGCAAGCAGTGGGGGAGCCGATTTTCTACACTAGGATCGAGTGGCGGCCTATATACTGGGAAGGGAAGGAGAGAAGGATCCTTTTAATGAAAATTGTAAGAAGACGAACTCTTGTATATATAGACACCTAGGAAAATTAAAAAGAAGCTGAGTTAAATAGTGGTTGGGTAAATAATTTTTTTTTCTTTCTAAAATTGGGTAAATAATATAATAGAGAAAGAAATCATAGCGACACCAGCACGAAATGGTAGTTGACTGCACAAACTATGAATAGTCTTAAAAATATCATGAAGAAACCCTAGTCCTTCTTTACAACTAATTTAATATGTTTTGGTTGGCGACATTTTTTTTACAGACTTTAATAACCATCCAACGGTACAAAATGCTTCTCCACATTAAATTAAATAATGAATATCTTCTCACATTAAAATCCAAATTCATAATGCTACCGATCGAGAGTGAAACCAACAAGAAACAAAATTGAAGAAGGAATGAGTGTTTTGTTTCCCGCCTTTTATTTGTTTTTAACAATAACTTTTGTTTGCTTTAGCAGCTTTTTCGTTATGTCCTGTTCCTGAAGCACTGGCGTTGTCCTGCCTTTGGATTTTTCTCATTATTTGTGACTCACATTCACTTATTTCTTTGAGATGAGACAAGAGACATGCGATATGAATATGATGATGAGTGGGTAGGAATCTGACGCACATCATTGAAGAAAGAGAACAGTTTTTTCAGACTTGTTGTCCTAGACCAGTGACCACACGCGTCTCTCATCTCAACATGAGTAAGTTTTTTTTGTTGGAAAATTGGCTCGCATAAAGGATACTAAATTTTGGACCAGCGACCGGTCGCAAGACATTTGCGACCGGTCGTTTTTACACAGAATCGAAGTTAGGAGCAAAGTCGACAAGCGACCGGTCGCCAGCTCTATACGACCGGTCGCAAGTAGCGAGCGACCGGTCGTCCATTGGTCGCAGGAAGACAAATTGAAGTCTGGAGACTCTGTGCAAAAGCGACCGGTCGCACAGTACTGGCGACCGGTCGCCCAACACGTGTTGTTTCAAATCTTCATTGTTTCTCAACAGTTTCTTTAGTGTGCTATCGTTTTCTACCCACTTGCAAGGACATTTTAAGTCAGTTCAGACTTAAATGAAAGGTAGCAAATTGCTGGGAAGCAAGGAGAGCAAATTAAGGAAAGATGTTGGCTTGTTTCAAGGTGTTCCTACCCTATGGTTCTAAAAGGGGTGGCTGAACATGAAGCCATGAATGGAGAGCCTTTTGTCTGCCCAATATGTGGTCCAAGTCAAGAAACCAAGGGGAGAACGTGGGAGGAAAAGAAGGAGTCTTTTCTCAAGTCCAAAGCTTTGTGTATTTGAGGGAAGAGGAAGCAAGACAGCAAGGAGTTAGAGTGAAGTAGTGAGTCAAGTAGAAGAGAGAGAGTTCTCAAGTGTATCAAGGTGTTGAGCAAGGGTGTGAGAGAAACAGATTGTGAGGGTAGTGTTCTAAGGGGGTTTCCATTTGTAAACCAAAGTTGTAACCTATCTTCATTAGTGAAATTTCTCAAGGGGATCACCAAGAGGATGTAGGCAAAATTTGCTGAACCTCTATAAACACTTGTGTCATTTGTGCTTGGTTATTTTCTGTGTGTGTGTGTAAGACTCATCCATCATTGAGTCTTGTCCAAAGTCCATCAACAACAAGGTCTAAAGGGGAGTGAATTGGTTCTAATTCACAACAAGTGGTATCAGAGCTGTGTTGGCAGTTGTGCTAGTTCTTTTTTTGGAGTACTAGTGTGTCGAAGATGGCAAGTGACAAGGAAGTTGAGAGTGGTAGCAATTCACAGCAGCTGAAGCAACCACAGGCAACAAGTATGAAGGTGGAGTTAAAGCCTTTCACAAAGAAGGAGAACTTCACACTTTGGCAACGAAGGATGAAGTCAACTCTTACACAACAAAATCTCCATGTTGTGTTAGTTGGCAAGGAGAAGAAGCCAACAAGCATGACAGATGATGAATGGGGTGTACTTGACGAGTTAGCTAGATGAGTCATCGAAAACTACCTCTCCGATGAGGTGCTTAAAGAGATACAGCGAAGCAAACATGGGAGAAGCTTGAAGAAATGTTTGCAGGGAAGTCGCTGTCCAACAAACTCTTCCTTAAAGAAGAACTCCTAAATCTTAAGATGGAGAAGAGAGGAAATCTAATGGAACATCTAAGTAGTTTCAATAGATGTGTTGCTGACTTGCAGAGAATGGAAGTTAATTATAGTACGGAGGATAAGGCTCTTATGTTGTTAACATCCTTACCTCCGTCCTATAAGCACTTCCGAACCACTCTTATGTTAGGGAATGTTACTCTGGATTTTGAGCCTGTGGTGCAAGACATTATGACACACCGTAGGATGGCTCAGTGTTCGGGAGAAAACTCTCAAGGTGAAGGTCTAGTTGCAAAGACCGGAGAGAGAGGCCATTCAAAGAAACGTGAAGGCAACAAAGGCAACAAAGGAAGGTCCAAATCCAAGGCAAAATAAGGTTGTTTCGAGTGTGGGTCAAAAGAGCATTGGAAAAATAATTGCCTCATATGGAAGAAGAAGAAGAACAAAGGGAAGAATGCAGTAAACACAGCTGAGGAAGTCACAGAAAGTGGTTGTGAGCTTTTATGTGTTAATAGCAATGTTAAAACAAATGCATTGGCTAATTCTTCAAGTTGTTCCTCTTCCGATTGGATTTTGGATTCCGGATGCTCATACCATATATGCTCAAACAATGAGTGGTTTGACACGTATGAGAAAGAAGAAGGTGGCGAAGTTATGATAGGGGATGGCTCAATTTGTGGAGTCAAAGGCACCGGTACAATCAAGGTAAAGATGCATGATGGGGCTATTAGGACGCTTGGAATGGTAAGACACATTCCAAAGTTGCGTAAGAATCTCATTTCCCTTGGAACTCTTGATAAGAATGGTTATTCATTTAGAGCTAGTGGAGGGAAACTCATAATCTCAAAAGGTTCACTTGTGGTTATAAAGGGAGAAGTTCAACCTAATTGTCTATATAAGTTGTGTGGTACAACAATTACAGGTGGAGCAGCTGTATCCACAAGGAAGGACTCGGAGGATGAAACTTAGCTTTGGCATTTGAGGCTAGGGCACATGAGTGAGAGGGGCATGCTGGAACTACACAACAGAAAGTTGTTGAAAGGTGTTCAAAGTTGTAAGCTTGAGTTCTGCAAATCATGTACCATGGGAAAGCAATCAAAGGTAGCTTTCAAGCAACGAAGCGAAGAGGAGGGAAGCACGGGTGTGCTAGATTATATTCACACGGATGTATGGGGGCCATCACCGGTTAAATCAAAAGGTGGAGCTCGCTACTTTGTGACTTTCTTGGATGATTTTTCCTGGAAGGTTTGGGTCTACTTCATGAAGGAGCAATCTAAGGTCTTCACCAAATTTAAAGAGTGGAAGGCGGAAGTAGAGAACCTAATCGGAAGAAAGATCAAGATCCTAAGGAGTGACAATGGTGGTGAATGTAAAGACAGCAAGTTCCTTGAGTTTTGTAGAAATAAAGACATTAAGAGGCACTTTACCGTGAAAAAGACGCCCCAACAAAATGGAGCTGCGGAAAGGATGAATAGAACTCTCATGGAGCGTGAGAGATGTATGAGGATTCATGCGGGATTGCCCGAGTCATTTTGGGCGGAGTCAGTTAACCATGCTGCCTATTTGGTTAACCGATTGCCTTCAAGAAATCTTGAGTTCAAATGTGCAAAGGAGGTATGGTCTAATAAGTCAATTGATTATTTAAATCTTAGGGTGTTTGGATGCAGTGCATATGCACATATTCCTAGTGATGAAAGATCCAAGTTGAAGCCAAAGTCTCTTGAATGTATTTTCATCGGATTTGAGAGCGGTGTGAAGGGCTACAAGCTATGGGATCCAGTGAACCAAAAGAAGATACTCAGCAGGGATGTTGTGTTTGATGAGAAGACCATGCCTATGACCAAAGTCAAGAATTCAGAGGCGAATGAGGATGTTGTTGAGAGAGAAACAACCATTGAAGTTCCACTCAATAAGATGTTTAGGGAAACTTCACAAGAACAGCCAACTGAAGACGTTCAGGAGGAGGTGGAGTCCAACATTAAGGAGGAAGATGCTGGGCAACAACAACAACAAACTCAAGAAGAAGCAGAGGCTCAAGAGCAGGTGGAGCCGTCATCTATAGCTCGGTCCCGGCCCAAGAGAACCATCAAACCACCTCAAAGGTTTGGATGGGAGAAGGATGCAGTTCACTATGCTTTGAATGCTCTTGAAGAAGAACCAACCACGTTCCAAGAGGCTGTTGAGAACAAGGAATGAGAAAGTTGGATGGAAGCTATGATGTAAAAGATGGAATCTCTACACCAAAACTCAGTTTGGGAGTTAGTTCCTAGACCCAAAGGTCGCAAGGTTATTGGCTGCAAATGGGTATTTAGGAAGAAAGAAGATATGCATGGGAAGGGAGCCACCATATTCAAAGCTCGGTTGGTGGCCAAAGGATACTTGCAAAAGAAGGGAGTTGATTATGATGAAATTTTCTCTCCGGTGGTGAACATACTTCTATACGGCTACTACTCTCCATAGTAGCTCAAGAGAACATTGAGGTGGAGCAAATGGATGTGAAGACTACTTTTCTCCATGGGGACTTGGAGGAAGACATCTACATGAGCCAACCTCAAGGGTTCATTGAAGCAAGCAAGGAAAATCTGGTTTGTAGGTTGAAGAAGTCTTTGTATGGGCTGAAGCAATCTCCAAGACAGTGGAACAAGTGCTTCGATTCTTTCATGATGAAGATTGGGTATAGAAGATGTGAATCAGATTGTTGTATATACACTCATGCATTCAAGGATGGTAATATCATCCTTTTGCTTCTTTATGTTGATGACATGCTAATTGCATGTAAAGACATGTCAAAAATCCAGGAATTGAAGACATTGCTTAGAAGGGAGTTTGACATGAAGGATCTTGGTTCTGCACAAAAGATCCTAGGTATGGAGATAAGGAGAGACAGAAATGAAGGCAAGCTATGGCTGTCACAAAGTAAGTACATTTTCAAAATACTTGAAAAGTTCAATATGATGGATTGCAAGCCTGTGTCTACTCCTTTGGCGGAGCATTTTAAATTAAGTGCGCAGGATTGTCCTTCTATGGATGATGAGAAGGAAGAAATGAGCAAAGTTCCATATGCAAGCTTGGTAGGGTGTCTCATGTATGCAATGGTGTGCACACGCCCCGACTTAGCCCAAGCCGTAAGTGTGGTGTCAAGAAACATGGCGAATCCGGGCAAACAACATTGGACAACAGAAAAAGTGATTCTCAGGTATTTGAAGGGCACCAAGAGGATTGGGATATTGTTTGAAAGACAACAAGGAAAAGCATGTGTGTCCGGTTATGTGGATTCCGATTATGCAGGAGATTTAGACAAGAGGAGATCCACCACAGGATATGTCTTCACTTGTGGTGGAGGACTGATTAGTTGGAGAGCAGTGTTACAATCGGTTAGTGCCTTGTCTACTACAGAAGCGGAATATATGGCTCTAACTGAAGCTTCAAAAGAAGCGGTATGGCTGAAGAGATTGGCGAAAGAATTCGGGATAGCCCAAGACATGGTGGTGATACAAAGTGATAGTCAAAGTGAAATCTACTTAGTGAAGAATCAAGTGTTCAATGGAAGATCCAAACACATTGATGTTCGATACCACCGGATAAGGGATTGGGTGAACGATGGAGACATCACGATAAGGAAGGTTCATACAAACGAGAACGCTTCAGATTGTCTAACAAAGCCAGTCACAACAGCAAAGTTCAAGCATTGTTTGAGCTTGCTCAATCTTGTTCCATGCTAAAGATTGAGGTGGAGTTCTGGAGAGTTATCAGGGCGATTCTCAAGACATTACAGATGTCCTGGAAGGCAATGATGTCCACAAGGAGCATTAGGCTCGCCATGGTGGAGATTGTTGGAAAAAATGGCTCACCTAAAAGGATACAAAGTTTTTGGCGCTCAAAGGATGATTTTGAATCTGCCTAAAAGCGACCGGTCGCTGGACATTTGCGACCGGTCGTTTTGAAGCAGATTCGAAGTCTGGAAGCAAAACTGAAGAGCGACCGGTCGCTAGTTCTTTGCGACCGGTCGCAGGCACACGAGCGACCGGTCGCTGGACATTTGCGACCGGTCGCTTAGAAGCAGATTCAAAGTCTGGAGGGAAAACTTCTGGCGACCGGTCGCCCATTCCTGACGACCGGTCGCTCCAGTCGTGCTGTGACGACAAGGAGGCACCAATAAAGCCCAAGTAGTTACGGGACAAAAGTTAAAAGCTAAGGAAGATGTAGAGGGATCTCAGACATCTGACCAGAAAACAAAAACAAAAACAAAAAATTCTAAGAATACCAGATTTTAACAAAGTATTTTGGATCAACTTCCCCACACAGCAGACTAGAAAGAAACCATGAGATCCGCCTGCCTATCACTACAACAAAGTGGCTTAGCATGCAGTTTGAAAACGCAAACTAAACTTTACCCAAAAGAAAAAGAAAACAGAAAACACTGAGAAAAATAAACAAGGAACAAAGCTTGAAACCTTAATTAAAGAGAAAGCAAGCAGTGGGGGAGCCGATTTTCTACACTAGGATCGAGTGGCGGCCTATATACTGGGAAGGGAAGGAGAGAAGGATCCTTTTAATGAAAATTGTAAGAAGACGAACTCTTGTATATATAGACACCTAGGAAAATTAAAAAGAAGCTGAGTTAAATAGTGGTTGGGTAAATAATTTTTTTTTCTTTCTAAAATTGGGTAAATAATATAATAGAGAAAGAAATCATAGCGACACCAGCACGAAATGGTAGTTGACTGCACAAACTATGAATAGTCTTAAAAATATCATGAAGAAACCCTAGTCCTTCTTTACAACTAATTTAATATGTTTTGGTTGGCGACATTTTTTTTACAGACTTTAATAACCATCCAACGGTACAAAATGCTTCTCCACATTAAATTAAATAATGAATATCTTCTCACATTAAAATCCAAATTCATAATGCTACCGATCGAGAGTGAAACCAACAAGAAACAAAATTGAAGAAGGAATGAGTGTTTTGTTTCCCGCCTTTTATTTGTTTTTAACAATAACTTTTGTTTGCTTTAGCAGCTTTTTCGTTATGTCCTGTTCCTGAAGCACTGGCGTTGTCCTGCCTTTGGATTTTTCTCATTATTTGTGACTCACATTCACTTATTTCTTTGAGATGAGACAAGAGACATGCGATATGAATATGATGATGAGTGGGTAGGAATCTGACGCACATCATTGAAGAAAGAGAACAGTTTTTTCAGACTTGTTGTCCTAGACCAGTGACCACACGCGTCTCTCATCTCAACATGAGTAAGTTTTTTTTGTTGGAAAATTGGCTCGCATAAAGGATACTAAATTTTGGACCAGCGACCGGTCGCAAGACATTTGCGACCGGTCGTTTTTACACAGAATCGAAGTTAGGAGCAAAGTCGACAAGCGACCGGTCGCCAGCTCTATACGACCGGTCGCAAGTAGCGAGCGACCGGTCGTCCATTGGTCGCAGGAAGACAAATTGAAGTCTGGAGACTCTGTGCAAAAGCGACCGATCACACAGTACTGGCGACCGGTCGCCCAACACGTGCTGTTTCAAATCTTCATTGTTTCTCAACAGTTTCTTTAGTGTGCTATCGTTTTCTACCCACTTGCAAGGACATTTTAAGCCAGTTCAGACTTAAATGAAAGGTGGCAAGTTGCTGGGAAGCAAGGAGAGTAAATTAAGGAAAGATGTTGGCTTGTTTCAAGGTGTTCCTACCCTATGGTTCTAAAAGGGGTGGTTGAACATGAAGCCATGAATGGAGAGCCTTTTGTCTGCCCAATATGTGGTCCAAGTCAGGAAACCAAGGGGAGAATGTGGGAGGAAAAGAAGGAGTCTTTTCTCAAGTCCAAAGCTTTGTGTATTTGAGGGAAGAGGAAGCAAGACAGTAAGGAGTTAGAGTGAAGTAGCTGGAAACTAGTGAGTCAAGTAGAAGAGAGAGAGTTCTCAAGTGTATCAAGGTGTGAGCAAGGGTGTGAGAGAAACAGATTGTGAGGGTCGTGTTCTAAGGGGGTTTCCATTTGTAAACCAAAGTTGTAACCTATCTTCATTAGTGAAATTTCTCAAGGGGATCACCAAAAGGATGTAGGCAAAATTTGCTGAACCTCTATAAACACTTGTGTCATTTGTGCTTGGTTATTTTTTATGTGTGTGTGTAAGACTCATCCATCATTGAGTCTTGTCCAAAGTCCATCAACAACAAAGTCTAAAGGGGAGTGAATTGGTTCTAATTCACAACATTTTTTCCCTTCCTATCATATCATATATGCTCATTTCATTTCTTTTCAACTCATTCTTATTTCCAAATCATGATCAATCTGATTTTCTCAATTTTATTATGTGCTGCCCCATCATAATCTGATTTTATCTCATTATAATAATTCAAATGCCTTTAACGACCGAATTAATTTGTATTATATCTTGTAATCACAACCACACATAGGTGCATGTGCATCTAAGTTTTTCTCCATGCTTTGGCTTCTGGCTAATAGTAAGTGTACTGATCATAGCTTCATAAGTGATATGATATGACTACACATACGTGCATTTCGCTCACGATGAGTCATGATCAAGAATCCAAATATTAATAATTTCTTTCTTTTCTGTTTTGTTTTCTTGAGTACGCTTGACTTGAAACAGTACAAGATTCTTGATTTGGTCTTGGTGGGTGGACTGAAAAAAGAAGAAGCATCTAGCTAGTCTTTTTTTTGTTTTGTTTTTGGTCTGCTGTGAATTGTCTTGAACATCACACGCAGGGAAAGGTCATTTGCAAACAAGGAAAGCTGTAAGGTCTCATCCGGTATCACCCAACTCAATATAAGTATTATTCCACATCGATCGACATCCCAAGTTTTCTCACTTTAGGAGGAGGGTGTAGGAAAACCAACTTCAGACTGGTACTGGTTTCAACTTTCAATATTCAAATTAAGCAATAGAGTCAAAATAATAGCTAGCCTTCAAGTTAATTGAGCACGTGCTGCGTTGTCCTGCCTTTGGATTTTCTCATTATTGTGACTCACATTCACTTACTATTTCTTTGAAGAAAAAAAAGTCGATGAGTGAGACATATATGAATATGATGATGAGGGGGTAGGAATCGGATTAGGATGCACATAATAATTGAAGAAAGAAAACAGCTTTTTCAGAGTTCTTGTCCTTATATGATATTTATATATATATATATATATATATGTACGCTCACATCAGCATATATATATATTGGCATCTTTTGAACTACTATTTCCTACACTACATTACACGCACACACACACTCTCTCTCTTTCGACTGTGATATAACAATAATAACCTTTTGTTTTTATTCAAAACAAAATTAACCTTAATAATGGACAAAAAAATATACTTTAAAATGACATTATATATCGATCCCACATCTCAGAAAAAGTAATTGTGTCACAGTATTTAATTGAATGTTTTTGATATCATAGCGGATGACAAATTATGTGTAAGGTCTCAAATTCAATGGCCACATGTCATGTGCTCCGGTATCACTTTTGCCCATTTTCTCACAAGTCACTTTGGTTTGGCTTGGGGGTCTTGGTTTGGTGGAATTCCGCAACTCTCGTTTAATCCAAGGGAATGAATCCTTGCTCTTTCTCGCCCTCCTCTCGTCACCCTGAAAACACAATAACTCCCTTCCATGATCAATCATGCACTTGAAGAAGAATAGAAGAAGAAGAAATTAACCTAAACAATAACAAATAAAACCAGTCAAAAAGAAAGCAGCAGCACAACCCCATTGCACCTACCTGAAAAGAAAGCCGAAAAACCAAGCAAATGGATCCGAAACTCACCAACTCCCTTGGTTGACGTGGTCAACCCAAATGATGTGAAGGCATCGGGCAAGCTGTTAAGGAGAGACTCAAGACCCATAAGATACTTTGTAAAGCCGGCCATCGACACTAAGTACTGTTAGTGTAGCAGCGGCCATACTGTAGACTTCACAAAATACTTATGGGTCTTATACCTCTCCTTGTTAGCCTGGTAGCTGCCTTAACATCATCTAGGTCACCACCTCAAATCTGCTTATTGAGTTTTTTTTTTTCAGGGCAAGTCTGATCATTGAGTCCTCACTCAGTCCCTTCCTTTCTAGCTAGAGGAACTGTGATTTCACACTCTCTCTTTATAGTGTTACACCTGGTTGAAGTTTTCAAGAAAGAGAAAAAACATTTTCTTATGAACTTAATTAATTGCCAGTTTTACCCTTTCTCCAACTCAACACCATTATTGAAGAAAAGAGAACCAACGGACGTACCCTGCAAATCACTTTATATTAAATTACTTTCTACGTACATAGTACAGATGAGCACAATACATGCATACTTGTCCTATATATTATAGGACTATATGTACACTCACTCACATGATCAGCAACATTGGCATCTTTCTGACTGAGGGAAGGCCTTCTACAGTAGATCGTGCCCGAATTATTGGGTTCGTTCGTGCTTAATTAGCATAATGATAATCTTGGAAGATAATTACAAACCAGAATCATAATACTTGCACAGGGATAAGTTCAGTAAAGCTTTGCCTCATCGAATTACTGACTCATATTGTACATACGGTATCACCGACCATCCTTTGAGATGGATGCTGGATCTTGGTTTCTAATATATTCTTGAAGAGTATCTCTGGAAGTCTAAGTAGTATCAGTCAATTTAAAGAACTTCGTTGTTACTTTGACTTTTCCTGATTTGGCAAATATAACAATCAAATACTGAGTCAGATAACAATCATCAAAAAAAATTTGTTAGCTTACACAAATGAATTGTATCCCTATCTCTCTCTCTCTCTCTTACCCTTTTGGTTAGCTCGCAATCTGTGCAAACCAAACACCATGGCACCCAAGATACTAAACCAATAGCTGTGATCAGGCTGACAATTAACTTGGTTCGATTTCCTTCATCTGAAAAAATGAATTTGTAATGCAAACAGTGTGAGACAGAAAAGAAAAGATATTTATACTTAAAGCTGTGGAAGCAATATTATCATCATTTACCTATTTCTATACTGTCTAGGAGAATAAAAAGATCTACTCCATCAGAGGAAAACTCCTGTATATCAATAAGGTCTTTGGACCAGGCCAAACACCTTATATTATTAACAAATGCATAAGCCAAGCAAGAACAATTATTTAGGCATTGTATCATGCACTCTTCAGCATCCAAAGACGTGATATATTCATGGTAGTTTCAACCCTACCATCTTCGAAAACCCATCTCTTTTTCCTCTCGAAGTGACTGACTTGCTTGTGTACTACTCTCAAAAAACAATTTTGTTTTCCTCACACACCCTGCTGTCCTGTTTCCTTTGCTCCATTCCTCATGTGACTTAGGTACAAACCCTTTCAAACACTTGCAGATTGGAGATTCAGAAGTTCTGCAAAACCCAAAAAGGTCCACATGTTCCATAATGGTCACATGGATTCTTTTGGGCCTGCCAGTTAAGATTCCAGTTCTCACCATGTTCGATCGGAATACATAAGCTTTAGTGTACCTTCTGAAGAGATATCCATATATCTGAGTTTTGTCAAATACATATAATAAGAGAAATACTTTGTTCCCTGTTGCACATTATCATCGAGATTCAACCCACAACCTTCTGAGTGTTTGCTAGATTCTATGTCCCTTGAAAGATACGTGCCAATCCAAAATATGAAATTTTTGGGCTCATCTTCTCATCCAACAGAATATTACTTACCTACAAATAGGACATGGTGGAGATTAAACAAGTCTCTAGCAACACCTTGAATGATATTGAAGTGTTTAGCCCAATCAAACACTGCTCTTCTCATTGGATCTAATTAATACACCCATTGCCATTAGAAATGAAATCAATAGTCCCCTGAGTTCGGCATACTAGGATAATCAGACATTAGCAATGATACTGAAGAAAGATTAGGTGACAATGAGAAATTGCAGCCAAACATAAAGGGCCAGTTAAACTAACCCAATAATATCATATCCAAGCTTTTGTTGAGCTTTACAAGATTCCTGTGTTGGAGTTTGGAGATCAACAGAATCTCATTCTTCAACTCTTCGATGCCTTGCCCTGAGCTACTAAATAGTCTTTTTCGAGAAAATCGGCCTAGGCGGCAGGCGCCCAAGAGCAAGGCGGGCAATTCTGGGCAGAAGCTGTTCAATGTTCAGTATATTTGCTGAATAGATGTCCAACCAAGAGTGTCAAGAACAAGACACCTCAGGAGGCTTGGAGTGGCTACAAACCTAATGTTGCACATCTACGTATCTTTGGATGTGTTGCATATGCTCAAGTACCTGAAGCCAAAAGAAGGAAGCTTGATGATCGTGGAGAAAAATGTATCTTTGTAGGATATAGTGAGGAGTCAAAAGCCTACAAACTCTACAATCCATTAACAAATAAGTTGGTGATCAGTAGAGATGTTATATTCAGTGAAGAAGAAGCATGGAATTATAGCAGCAAAAAGAACATTGAAAATCTGGTGGCGGATGAACCTGGGCAACTTCCAGAAGTTGCAACACCAATCACTCACCAAGCTCCACCAAGCCCTTTACAGTCCACTGAACACACACCGACCCCACTGAGTGCTCGACAGAACTCTGAGCTCTCAGCATCTCCACCAAGTCTTCCCTCCTCAACTCACAGATCTGCTACATCATCTAGTCGCAGCAGCAGCAGCTCTCTGACTCCCATCAAAATGAGAGATCTCACGGACATCTATGAGCATGAAGAAGGTAATACAAACCTGTTTTGTTTGTATGCAGATCATGAGCCATTATCGTTTCAGGAAGCTGTACAAGAAGATTGTTGGAAATCAGCAATGGAAGAAGAAATCCATGCAATTCAGAAGAATGACACATGGAAACTAACAAATTTGCCACCACAACAGAAGGCTATTGGTGTCAAATGGGTGTACAAAATCAAGCGCACTGCAGATGGTAGTGTTAATCGGTACAAGGCAAGGCTTGTAGCTAAAGGCTACAAACAAAAATATGGAATAGACTATGAAGAAGTCTTCGCACCTGTTGCTCGACTTGATACCGTGAGGTTGTTAATCTCACTTGCAGCACATAACAATTGGAAGATTTACCAACTTGATGTCAAGTCAGCTTTTCTCAATGGTATTCTTGATGAGGAAGTTTATGTTGAACAACCTGAAGGATTCAAAATAAAAGGTGAAGAACAGAAGGTGTATCGTTTGAAGAAGGCCTTGTACGGTCTAAAGCAAGCCCCAAGAGCTTGGAATTCACGTATCGACAGTTATCTTCAAGAAAATGGATTTGTTCAATGTCCATATGAACATTCTGTTTACATGAAGAATGGTGGTGAAGGTGAATTTCTTATCCTTTGTCT